>OX421975.1:6356826-6596826 GCA_949128135.1 Parasteatoda lunata
TATTGGCATTGGTTATTCAATTTTATTGAAATGAGTGTTAATAATTGATTGTTTCAATTTTGAACGTGTTGGGTTATTTTATCTGAAGGGCAAAAATTTTTTTAATCTTATCAGTACGTCACTGGTGGACTTCGCTGTTAGGATAAAACCTCTACCTTGATTAGTAACTTTAAATTCTCTTATATAGTTCTTACTATAATTTTTTTTTTTTTAGCGAAGCTCATATTTTTTTTATTTATATACACGGATGATATTAATTATAATATAAGCTAATTTGATAAGTTTTTTTGATTTTGATTAAAATCCTGTACTTGTCTTGTCTTGTACTTGTCTTGATGTGTAATAACTTTTATTACTCAGTAACATCTTCATAAATTATTATAATGTTCATTATTATGTGTTAACTGATAGATAAACCAATTGCTAACTATTTTCAATCAACACTATCAATGATAGTGTAAGTTTAAGTATGTGAAAGAATTCATAATTTATTTTTCCCAAATTATTTTTGGCTGAATTCATGTATTTTTTTACGGGAGGGAGATTTCTGTATCATGATCTGTGGCAAAATAACTGCCAAGTCTTGGCTACTTCAGGGCAGCGGCCCACAAGAAAAATCACAGAAAGGGACCATGTCTCAAGGTATAACTCTTCGCCACCCCATAGAAACATCTCTACCCTTTTCAAAAAAAAATTCCTGTTTAAAATCTATTTTGTGCCTTGGCGTGGCAGATCACTATATGAAAATAAAATACTAAAGCTTCATATTTAATTTGTTTTAAAGGCACATTTAAATGGTTTCTAGTGAAATATGTATTTAGTAATGGCAAATCTGAAACCTCTAGCATTAATGTCTTTCATAAGGTATTTCAAATAGTAACTACAAGTTTTTAATTTGAAGTAACAAAAGCATTTTTACAAGATTTTTAAGTAAAAACCTATTCTTATAAAATAGAATTTTATGTAATTTTTAAATTTAATGTAAACTTTTTAAATATTTCTAATATTATGGGCAATATTCTCGCATGTTGTAAGGGATGAAACACGCCGATTATTTACTTCCTTACATTTTGTAAATTGATGCAACAAAATCATGCCAATAAGACTATCCAATTAGGTAGCTAGATAAAAATTTTCTCGAAAAGAAATTTATTCAAGTCAGGGTCTGTTTTAGAAGAAATTGGGGTATGTTAACACGCTCACTGCCACTGACGCGTCAGAGCAGCCTCTCCTGGTATGCCGACGACGTGCTAGGGCATCGATCGACTATGGTAGGCTATATGCTCTGTGTTTAATGTGGCTTTGGAAGTTGGACAAAAAGGTTGCTTCGGCACATTAATGAAGCATTATTTTTTTTATTGTTTGTGGTTGGTTTTCAAAATTTTGGTTTAAATTTTTTTTATGTGCTATATTCTGCTTATTATTAATTTATAAATTTTTCAGTATTGTTTCATAAATGGTACTACATATACTTTAATGGTATACCATTTTATTTCTTTTATGCAATATGCCAGTAATTTCTGAGAATTGTGATCGGATGTGCTGGAGCGTCAGTGGCACTCACAAAGACAGGTTGAGTCTGTATGCCACCGATAGTTCCAGACAAATTAAGTTTCCCTAAGTTTAAATTCCAAATGTAGAATCCTAAGAAAGTATTTCTACTTATACAAACATCATGTGCGCATTCTTATTAGTATTAAATCATAATTTCTTTTTGTGAGTAAATAATTGATCAATTCATAAAATTTATTAATAATATATTCTGTAAAAAAAAATTAATTTCTGGCAATTTTTTAAATAAAATATTATTAATTTAAGAATTGTTTAGGTTTACTTAATTCTAGCACGTTAAAAGTGATACATTACTAGGTTGTGTTATTTGAAATATGTCAATTGAAATTATTAAAAATGTGAGTGATTTTGTTTCCATTATTCGTCCGAAATGAATATTCTGTGTTCAGCAGTATAGGCTAAATACCAACTATTTGTATGTTGCATCTCTAATTTAGCAGCAGAATCCTATTGCAATAGCAGAACCCTATTTGCACAAATTCACAGAAGCAGGACCCTGGTTGAAAGAATGTGACTTAACACTTATTTTATATTCATAAATTATGAAGTTTTTTCAAAATTTTGCATAAACAGGACTTTCACAAAATGTCTGGACAGACTCCTACAAGTTATTCTTTGTTGCAATTGTTACATTTTTTCTTTCTTCTTTTATTTAACAAGGGTTGTGTTTAAAATTCCTTTCCCGATTTTTTTCTTTTTTTTTAAGTTGCAATTACTTTTACAAAATAATTTTAGACTGTGCAGTTTGCATAGTGTTAAAAGATTTCTGTTCATAATTTTCAATTAAAAGAAATAATACAAAACTAATATGACATTACATAATTCTTAAATAAACAAGCATGTGTGTTAAAAATCATTGCAACTTATTGAAATGGTAATAATTTATAAAACTAAATTTTAGGTCCCACTCTAGGCATCAGGAAGTTTAAATGAACAAATAAATGGATGTATTAAGTTATTTGTGTTATATTCAACATAGCAGAAGCAAATTTAAAAGCCACCTGAAGTATGAAAAGATTCTCAGAACAATTGGAGTCAGACTGCAGGCCCCTGTAGCAGAATTCTTTTTGATTTCTGCGACATACCTCTATATTACTTTTTAATATCTTTCTGCAAGATTCTTTTAAAAACTACAAATATATATGTTACTAAATTAAAGTCACAGTTCCATAAACTTTTAAAAAAAAAATTTTTAGATCAAATAATTTTTTTAAATTAAATATGTGATATTTTTCTTTATTCTAATATTATGATAGATATTCTTGCATTTTGTTGGGGGGAAGCACACTACGGGGTATCAGTGCACCTGGAGAGTCATGAAAAATCATATTAAAAAAAAAAAATCATGGAAAGTGGTGGATTTAGGTCACCGAAAAATTTCATTTTTAAAATGGAATCTCCCCCCCCCCCCCCCCCTCAATTTTATGGTGTAAGGAATATCTAAATTTGTAACAAAATCCCCACTTAGATATCTTATTAAAATATAAAATGTTTTTATTATGTTCTTTCAAAAAATGAAAGAAAAAACATCATTTCTAGAGTGAATTATCTTTTAAGCTTCTGTGATTTCAGAATTATTATTATTTATTTTATCAATTTAAAATTCTCACTGAAGCAACCAGTCATCAGCAAATTGTTTTTATTCCTAATTGTATTCTTCCTTTCCTTTCTGGTGAACAAGAAAAGTATCTTAAGAATACAATTCTGAAGAAAAAAATTATTTGCTTTTGTATTTTTTTCCCCTGCTATTTTATTGCTTCAACTCTTTCTTTACTCTGTTTTTTAAATTTTAAATCAATAAATATGAAGATGCAGAGTATAACAGTTTTTTTTATACCTATCATTTCAATTAATGTTATTATAATGCCTTTTAAATTTTTTACTCTGTTTTTGTCGTAGAAAATAGCAGGGTTGGCAAGATTTTGCCGCAGGTAGTAAAAACGGATAACAACCGTCCTGGGGCCCTACCATGAGTTACCGGGAATGGAATGAAGATTCCCGGCTGAAAGGGGAAACTGGGAAAGTTTGGTTCCATGAACATTCAATTCCGTACCATGAACACTCCCTTGGAATCAGACATTCCATGATAACTCTCTCTCAGGGCGTGGCCAAAATTTAACCAATCACACAATTTCTTTAAGATTTTCTTTGTAAGTTTGGCAGCATTCACATGAGTAAAACGAAACGAGCTTCTGCTATTTAGATAATATTTTCGAGGATTTTTTGTTTTCTTTAGACTAAAAAAACGTGAACTGCGAATACTTTGAAATATTCTTTAATTTATTACACATATAATTTTATTAATTGAAAACTTTCATATTTAACATGTATAATTCATAGAATAAAACCATTTTTTCATAATAAATATTTCTGATATATCCTTTAATACGTTTCACTATTTGTTATAAATATTTTTTTAAAGAGTACAACTCTTAAAATAATGATCGTATTTTAATGAATTACGATTCAAAATTTCGTGCCTGAGTACTGCACTCAGATAGATTACTAGTTATACTAGTTTTTAAATAAAAACTAATTGCCAGAAGGAAATAAAATTTTATCAGACAAAAAATTAACGATTACCAATCGGTCTCTTAGAAATTAACTTAATTTCAGAAAAGTTCATTCGTTTTCAATTTAATTTGTAACAATATGAATGACTAAAGTTACTACTTTGCTTATTACTTTGGTTTATTTGTTACATTATTAAAGTGACTGTTTTTACTGATAGTTAAATAAATATGTTCACAAGAAATTAATTTATAGATTTGTGTAAAAAAAAATTTCTTGATTTGTAAAATCATTTCACGTTTGAAATACTTAAAAATTATAGTTCAAGGAACTACTTCCACAGCTTTTATAGTATATATTTTAATGGAAGAATGAGAATAAAAAATTTTTAAATGAGTAAAAGAAGAAATAAGTATATATTTCATAAATATTTTTCGAAGCAATTTTAATTCTATTTACTTTTCCCATTATTCTTTTTCACATTTTTTATTATAAATAAATTGTTTACTTTATAATACATCATGCTTGTATCAAATTCCTTTAAATTTGCTGCTATCTGTATATAGTATAAAAAACTATCGTTCGGAATGATGTTAAATACTGTTAAATTAAAAGTTCATCAAAAGAAAATTAAAAAAAGAAATGATTGAAACTTCAAAAAAAAGTATTAGTCAAGTAATATATCCTAGGTAATATAAAAATAGTAACAATTATCATATAATAAGAGCATAGTTATATTTAGTTTGCCGTACTTTCTTAGTTAACTTTGAAAGTATCTTTTCGTTCACACATGCTAATGAAACAAAACATTTCTCTTTAAATTATCGTCTTGAAAATGGCTGAGACATGTTTAACGTTTAGAAATTTTGTTATCTTCTCTTATGAAATAGAAAAAAATTAAGACATTCATCGGCGGAATATCATATTTTGTCCTCTAAAATTCATGATTCGCTCCAAGAATGAGGTTTTTCACTAAGCTCTAAAAAAATTTGAACGCGATACAGAGAAATAAAACGTTTATCACTCATATGAAGATCGGGAAATCTCTCAATTTCTCGCTTTGGAATTCGATTAATTTCCTCTTGAGCGATTAGATTATTGAGAGCCATGTTTAAAATCATTAACAAATCCCTTGATTCCCTCATGGAATGACGATTCTAGGTGAGGGAGACTGGTTGGAATGAAACCTATTCCAATTCCAGCCAAGAAACTCTTTCCAAGGCGTTCATGATGGGGATAAGTAATTCCCGTTCGAACGTGACATCGTTCCCAGATGGAATCTCATTCCATGGAGCTCATGGTAGGGCCCCTGGCAAAAACAGGTTTTTGCCAAGCAAAGTGGCAAAAACCTATATTTTCCAAAATGAGAGGATAAAAGCACATTTTTGATACAAAGTTATTCCTAAAATTGAAATATATACTATAAATATATATAATTAAAAAAAATTAACAATTATTATTCCATTATTAAATCATAATGTATTAATATATCATTTTAGTAGTTTGAAACATTATTGATCGGAAAATTAGTGATTGTTCTCTTTTTTCCAGTGAAATGAGCTTATTTTAAATTAATATAACTATAATTTAAAACATAAAATATCTATCAACATGTGTAGTTAGTTAAAATATACAAGTATCAATGCAATTTTTTAAATTTGCCCAAATTCAATACTTTATTAATCATCACAATACAATTTGTACTGTCTCAACATTCCATAACAGTACACTAGTTTTGAAACATTATCTAGAGTCAACTTATTCCGAATTTGGGAATGTACAAATGAAAAATTCAAAAACACTCTCTCAATGGGAGTACTACTAGAAGGACATGAGTGTAAATGAGACATTAATTCCCAAAATTCACTGGAAATTTTATAAGAATTTAAATTGTGGATTAATCCCTGGTTTAAACAGTCTTGTCCAAAACCCCTTTGTCCAAAACTGTCCAAAACCTTTTTACTCAAATTTTGCCACAATTATATCTGAACAATATTTAAAAGGTAAAATAAACATATAACTAATAACATATTGGTAATTAAATCTAGAGATTATTTGTTTTTAAAAGTATAATATTTTATTAATATTGTTTGACTCTTCAATTTAAACATTAAACAAAGGATCGAGTAATCAAGTTCAATTGGTCCTGTCCAAAACACTTTTACTCAAATTTTGCCACAATTTTATCTGAACAATATTTAAAACGTAAAATAAACATGTAACTAATAACATATTGATAATTAAATCTACTAGAGAATATTTGTTTCTATAAGTATAATGTTTTATTAATATTGTTTGACTCTTCAATTAACATTAAAAAAAGGAAGATTAATCAGTAATCAAGTTCAATTGGTCCTCTCATTCAATAGTACATAACTTAACTAAAGTTTGACCTTACCATACAGGTTAAGCTATAAGGGAATAAGTGCTTGGTTAGTCATAAACAGGTTTATTTATCTATAGTAATATTCAAGAATACTATTATTTCATTCATGTTAGATTCTTTTAGCATAGTGGTGATACATCACCAGTGTCAGTAACTGAAACTGATGCTATGCCCTTCAAAACTGTTAATACATTTTTCAGTTATTTTGTATTTCCAATTTAAACTAATATATTTATATTTAAAAACAATTTTTTTTTAAATAGATGTCCTTTTTATCATTCTGTAATGCAGATATTATAAAAAAAATTTTAACAAAATATTGTGAAAAATAAAAGGTTAATTTTTAAACAATTTTTTTTTTAAAACTAGAGGGCTCCGCCCCCTGCTCGCTAACGCTCGCCAACCCCCGGAGAATTGCTTCGCAATTCTTGCTTGGTTTGCTTCGCAAAACCAAGAATGCTTTGATTTCATATATTTCAATATTAAACTGAATATTAACTGTTATCATCGAAAAGAATTAATTTTCTTAAATGCAGAATAAGCATTGTGTCAATATCAATGTCACTTTTTTGGAGCTTCAAAAATTATAAACCTTTTTCTATTATATTATTTTCCTTTAATAAGTTAAAGTAAATTTCACAAAAAATATCAAATATGTATTGATACATGTAATTGTTATGTGTACAATGGTTACAGAATTGTTACCAAAGTTCAAGGTTTTGGACACTTTAGGACAGTTTTACCCAACCCTGATTCAAATAATATTAGAAATACTAAAGCAGAAGAAATGAATAAATACAAATAAAATTTCTACACAACCCTTAAGAAAGAGAGCTGATCCTTCTCATTCAAAAATATCCTGAACAGTTGAAAGAAGTCTATAGTCCTCTATCAAAGATCTTAGAAATTACTGACGCCAGTTTTTCCATTTCATAATAAATTTTGTGAATTTAGAATTTTACTATTTTTTATGATATTTTGTAAAAGATACAATTTTAAATTATTCTTTTTTAAATCCCCCCCCCCCCAAAAAAAAAAGAATTTCCCATCAATCAGTGAAAGGGCTGGATTTTCCTTTCATCCCTTATGTTAATTGTGAAGAATATTTTTTATTTTTTTTAATGATTTTATTCGTTTTCTTCCAGCAAACATCTGGGTTGACATTTCCTCCTTGATATTTTTTATAACACTAGAGGGCTCCGCCCCCTGCTCGCTGACGCTCGCCAACCCCCCGAGAATTGCTTCGCAATTCTTGCTTGGTTTGCTTCGCAAAACCAAGAATGCTTTGATTTCATATATTTCAATATTAAACTGAATATTAACTGTTATCATCGAAAAGAATTAATTTTCTTAAATGCAGAATAAGCATTGTGTCAATATCAATGTCACTTTTTTTCGTTGACTACAGTTCCTTCTATGTCCTATTTGTTCTCTAAATGAGCCAAAATTGTCAGAAATTAACATCAATGTGCAGATATAATCTTAATATGAAACTTGTTTAAAAAAAATTATAATCACAATAATACAGACTTTGTCCCAAAGAAATGAATATATTTTTAACACATTTAATTCAATATATATATATATATATGCAAACACTATAATATTTTTCAATAAGCAATATTGTTAAGAACAGGGTAATTTTTAAAAAAATATTTTAATAATATTCAGCAAAATAACTATAAATGAAAACATTAATTTTGCGGAATTAATTGTATACACGGATATTTTGCCTAAATAATTTTGCTTCTTGCTCATCAGAAAGAAGTAAGTTTTTCAAAAATAAAGGATATTCATGCAGCGGAGGTATATGTATGTTATCATTATGGCAGCAAGAATTAACATAGCGCCCTTTTGCAGAAACAAATCTCAAAGCTCCACAATAACTGCATTTTGAAAACATTTTGCCAAGACTATGTTTTGCCACTTTGATAGGTAACAATTTCGATAAATCACCAGCAAACTCATGTTGTTTTGATTTTAAAATAGGTGGATTAGGATTTTGGTCCATATCATTGTCAACATTGCGAAAGCGAATTGGTACAGTGTGCATTCTAACCACATTTTCTGTATTTACAGGTCTGGTTTGATGTGGGCAAATGAAAGTCGATGTTGTTGCGACTGTGTAGCAATTACACACATTCTCTTTTAGCTCAACCTTTGTTAGTTAAACTTTTTTTTTGTTAGTTGAATCATCATTAGGTTGTATAAGCAAAAGAGCATTATTTTCTTCTATACTATGAAGTTTACGTTTTTCCCGCTTTCGATTAGCTTTCGCATTGAGTTGCGACTTTTTAGTAATGTTAGGTCTTTTCTTTTTAGGCATTACTTGTAAATAAACAAATCGAATTAAGATTTAAAACCAGATTAAACTTACGAATTAACGTTTTAGAAAACAAATAATCAGATTAATCAATACGAAATAAGTTGAGATGTTGTAAAACTGAAGAATGAAATTCTAACTATTTTGTGATTGGTTGCATCTCTGAAAAAGAAAATTCAGACTTGTAAATCGCTTTTTTAAGCTTGCCGTTTTCAGACATGTGATTGGCTGTTGTGAACGGCCGTTATTCTTCATTATTAACTGCAAAATCGTGCTTTAAAACTAAAATAAATAAAAATTTAAAATTATGTAAAAGATTTGAATGCCCTAAATGATTCTGAATGAATTGATTCCTTAATCTTAGATTTTCATCACGTAGTTAAAAAGTTTTTCAGGGGACAAAATTAACTGCAAAAACTTTTTTTTAGAATAGAGAGATAATATAATATACCTGTTTTAAATGAATGAATTGTTAGATTAATTTTTACGTAGAATAATTTCAGATGTTATATGTGTAGAACACTCAGGTTATTGATTTTTTTTAAACTATGTATTCCAGCTTGATTTTAATGCAAGGAATTATCTTCAGCATAATAGTTGAATACATTAAAAAAAAAAATATTTCAGCAATATTTTTAGTTCATTTTTTTAAAAAAAAATCAGAAATTAAAATGCTAGCTTCACTGATAATGTTAAAAGATATAATAATTACTTTCTACTTTTTATTTTGCAATAATAAGGTCAAATTTAAATCATTAGTAACTAATAATAAAAATGTTAAATATTTGTTCTGAAGGTTTTTAAAGAAAGAGAGATCTGTTGGAACTTTCTTTAGGTTCTGGTCTCAACTAATTAACTTGCTTATAACTGTTATTTAATTAACTTGCTCAGCATTCTTTTCACTTTCTCTCTCTATAAGAAAGATTAATAAATTATAAATAAGATAATCCTAGATTAAAATTAGGAATCTAAAGTTATCTAAATGCAGCGAGTAAATCTAATTTGTTTTATGTATGTATAATAAATTTGCGATTTTGTATTTTTGTATTGCAATTATTGATTAAGTATGAGTATGTATGAAAATATTTTTAAACATGCTATAAGTTTGCAAATCTTACTAGTTATTTCTCTTATTTTCAAAGCAGTTATTGCTACACTTTTCCACATGGTTTTGAAAGTCCTTTGAATTTTTTGCAATATTCTTATGGCACACACCCGAGTTTCAAATAGCTATATGTAAATGAATACTTTTTGACCTGCTTTGTTTTTCTGATTTTATCATAAACCCAAATTACCTCGTAATTTAACAGATTCCTAATTGCGAATTTTAAATCACTCCTTTATATTATTGACACACTTCACTCGCAATATTTTTGGCAGTAATCCTGTTACTTTTCCTTGTTATTTAGACTATCCCGTTTCTTTAACTACTATGTTAAATTACGACACACAAATTTCTATTCGCTTATTTAATATAAATAATCACTTTTTGATATTTCATGGTAAGTATGTTCTTTTCTTTTTTTTAAAGTTAGCGCTATGCATTTTTATTTGGTATATAGAATACCAATATTTTAGTACCATGTTATTACAAGCTGGAAAATACAAAAACTGTAGCAAAATGATAATTTTTAAATTACCCATTGTTAGTAATTTATCTTGTTCTTTTAATTTTTTCTATTGCTTGGGTGATTTTTTTTTTTAAAGAGTAAAACATTTCCTATTTTAAACTTATAAAACCTCTATTAATTCAGGGAATCGAAATAATATAGAATAATAGTAATTAATATTGAATCTTGTTTGGTACTGTAATGGCTTTGTTTTAATTTATGCACTGTAACGTTTCTTTCGTTGAAATATGTGTGTAATTTTTTTTTTTTCTTCTTTCATTATGTGAGCATTAGTTAAAGTTTTTTTCCCAATATTTATTTATTTTTTTTGGTAGAAAAATTTTCATTTTTAAGAGAATTCTAATAATTATAAGTACTTAATTTTCTGCAAATATCTATTGTATGAAAAAAATGAAATGCAATCTTACGACTAAGCAAGTATATGTCCCTTCTTTTATCTACCTGCTGTGATAATGATAATGGGCCTTCACTCTAAAAGATTGTGCGCTTCTATCATTAGCATTATGCAACACTATATAATTTGTTAACAATGTGTTCTGACAAAAAAATGGCAGATCCTAATTTCCACACATTGACATTGCAAGTTAAAAGTAGTGAGCCAATCTACACTTTCCCACCACAAAAATGCAATCTTGTGCATATTTTAAATTTTTTTTATTTATTTATTTTTTATTATAAATAACAAAACTATTGTCTTCAATAAGATAATATACAAAAATCGAACTACTATTTGGAATATTTAATTTACACTATTCTAAAAATAATTTCATTTTTAATACTTTTGTAATGTTAATCATATTTTCAGATATGCTTCAAAAAAGAAATGTCTGACATTAATAATATTTACAATTTTTTTTAACTTTTTAAAGAGTCATCACTGTTTTGCAATGCCAGTGGCAGAAACTGGTTATAACCGGTACTGATTACTGATTATCATGTGCTCAAGAAGAAAGTACCAGAATTTCACTCGCCAATATTAACCCAGATTTTGTACCTTATGTCATTAAAACTCAGCGGCGCGACAGCCCATAGAGGGCCAAGGCCTACTGTGCCCATCTCAGTTTTCTTGACCTTGGGCTCTGGGGTGCATGAGCAGATGTTCCGGTCAGCCAAACGCGGAACCCCCGAGCATGCTTGGTACTCATTTATCAACCCACTGAAGGGATGAAAGGCTGAGTCGACCTTGCCCGGCCGAACGAACCAGGGACCTGTGGCACAACAGCCCGAAGTGCTACCGCTCAGCCACCGGGCGTCACCTTATGTCATGGCTTTGCAAAACAAATTGGCCCCATTCCTGAAACTTATTTTGAATGTTTCACAAATCTTGCTTGTTCCTTGATGGCAATGCCTGCTAGTTCTGTTGAACTTGAGAGAATCTTCTCAAATTTCTCGTTCGTGCATAGCAAATTGAGAAATGGTTTAGGTTAGAAATAAAGTGTACTTGGTTTAACATTTAATTGTTTTTTCTATGAATTATCCTTTTAAGTCATTTTCTGAATTTCTGCCATGCCAGTTTTAACCGGTTTCTACCAGTGGTTTTTACCACCTCGGCAGAAACTTGCCAACCTTTACAACTAGACACTGGCTGGTAAAAGAAAACTCCTAATTTTGTTCCATACTGTGATGTATTTTATTTGGTTGATATTTATGCATTAAAAACTTAACTAAAATATCCTTATTTTGGAATTTTATCTACTGTAATATGTGAAACATTTATTTAATTATAGTATCTTAAAGTATTCAAATAATTGCAGGCAAATGGCAGCCAGAAAAATTTTGGAGTCCCTGCAGCAAGCTGGTTCTGATGAACAAGAATTACAGTCTGTCATTTCAGTCATGTGTAAACTGAGTGAAGATGAAGGTGACTTTCATTATTACCATACTTGGTCTTTTAAACATAATTTCAGTTAAGCTTCCCATTTCCATTGCCCTTCATTTTATTTATTTTTTTCATCACATCTTGCAGAATAGAAAATCCCCTTTGCCAATACCTCTCTTCAATATACTTTTGAATATGCATGTTGCTAATAGACGTCGAAATCAAGCTCTTCAAAACGGAATTATTAAATGCTTGTTTTCATTTCGAGATTCAGTTGTAATAAGTAATACTGTAGTAAAAACGTAGGATTTTAAAAACTGTGTGGAAATCAATTGTAATAATTGCATAAAAAATAGGACAAAAGTTTCTGCAGAAAAGGAAACCAAACTTTTTTACTTCATTACTCTTTATTTTTTTATTCTCTCTTTATTTTTTATCTTTAAATCTCAATGTGTGATTTTTTTCTAATCACGAGATTACGAACCTTTATTAAATTTTAAAATCGTGTGAATACGAATCTCAATGTTTGATTTTAAAAAAAGCGTGAATAGGAATTCCTATGCATAATTTTTAAGTCACTTGCTCAGATCATAATAGTTTCTTGAATACAATACATGATATTTGGTATAGAATCGTTTATGAGATACACATCATCACGTTTGCATTGGTAGAAAAAAACTAATTTTTTTCCTCCTTAATTCGAAAAAATTTAATTTCTTTGAAGAGGCAACAAAATATTTTCCACAAACTGTGTTCGTGTATACAGAGCTGCCAACTCTACTGAATTTTCCAGTAGACTACTGGTGTAATAAACATTCTCTTGGTTTTTGTGCATTTTTAGAAAATTCCCTAAAATTGAGTATGCTTCCTAAAAAAAGTCCCTATTGAAATACCATTTTCGCACAGATTATTGCTTGTAAATGTATACTCGCTTTATTATGTATTAATGATACATAGTAAAGCGAGCCTCATTTATAAAAATTAGTTTAAACCATTTTTTGTTCTAAAATGTTTGTTTTTTTAATTCAGCATTCTTTTTTTAAAATTAATTAAAAAATCTATTAACTATCTAATCTTTGAATTAAATGTCTATTACTATTCAATATTATGAGTAAACATAATACATACCATTTCAAGTTCCTGTAATGTCAATCATAATTGAAAAATATTGCAGTTTTTTCTATATTGATGACCTAAAATTTCCCTGTGTGTAAAATATTTAGTACTTTATGCAATACTTATCATGAAATTTATATTACAGTAGAGCACTGATTATCCAAACTATGTCCGAATTATTCTCCTTTTTTTAAAGTTTAAAATACTTTTTTACTAATCGACAATTTAACAAGCCTACATACCCCTTTAGCCCTCTTCAACTGAAAATTATCTTACAAGAATGCAAACTTCATTTTGACAGTCTAGACTGTCAAAATGATATTGATCCAGTTCAGTTGATTTATTTGAAATAGAATATGGGGTATGGCTGCTCAAAAAGGAGCATCTTTGAAACAAAAGTCTTCGCTGAATTTCTTTTACGATGGAAAATAAAGAAAAATGTGGTAAAGTCTGTAATTGACAAAAACAAAAGCTGAAATATGATTTTAAAAAATTTCAAAATGAAAAAAAAAAAATGTTATAAAATTTGAGGGAAAAAATTTACTGTTAAAACAAGCCAGAGCGATTTCAGATAGTACTGTCAGTCCTGATCTTAAACAACTTTTCCAATTATCCGAACCATGTTCAGTCCCAAGCAGTTCTGATAATTTACTTTACTGTATTTTGAAAAATCTACTGGATTTTTACTGGATCTACTAGAGGTCTGACCAGTAGCAACGCTACCACCGGCATAGCTTAGTGTGGTCCTTGAGGTGTGCGAGCCCACTTACACCAAATGTCTTTTTTGTTCTCCCTCTTTGAGAAATCTTATTTTCAGATCTATTATGCCTTTTTTTATTATTATTATTATTATTTTATAAACATAGGTACAAAATAGATTTTTACCTATGTTTATAAAATTATTTATTTATTTTTTATTTTTTTTTTTAAATTTCAGAAGCAATGGTGCAGTTTGAATTGATGCAACACATTCCCTCCATAGCATCCTATTGTCAAAGCGAGCCAAGTCTTCGCATCGTTATTCGGCAGCAGTTGATGCCTTATACCGTGAAATTGTTAACTGATATTCAATTGATGGTATGTAATGTTAAATATTTTCTTATATATATATATATATATATATATATATATATATATATATATATATATATATATATATATATATATATATATATATATATATATATTCTGTGTCTTTAAACTTTTTTCACCTTTTTCTCTATTAGATACGGAGAGCTGGCCAGTCTGCATTGCTGGTGCTGCTTGAAAAAAATTTAATTGAACAGTGTAAGTTTCACGTTTATATTATAACCAAAGTTTGCTTTAGTGAGCTATCTGAGATCACATCAAATGGTCTAAACTACCAATTTATTTTTGCGAGGAAAAAATTTGACTTTTTTGAAAAAAATTGAACACTATTTACATGAATTGAATATGTAATTTTTAAACTCCCTAAATCTGTTTGATATTAGAATTTTTTCACTATTAATCAGGATATTGGATTTTTAACAATGCATGCATACAAGTTATGATATTGGGTTTTTGAATTGTGTGGATGCAGATTGTCGGATGTGGTTTATTTTTACCATTTGAATATAACCATGATGTTTCGTTTTAAATACGCATTAATACAAATGTTTAATTTTAAAGATGCAGTGTTGATAGATAAACATAGGCGTTAAAATTTTACACAATTTTAAGTCTCCTTATGAATAAAATATTTATATGATACTATCTTCGATTCCTTTGTTAAATTTAGAAAATTGCTTATAATTGATATGAAATGTTAGATTTCAAAGTCCCAGGATGGCAGACGCTTTCCTCAAATAAACTAGTCTTATTTTCATATCTTGTAAACTTTTTGAAGAACTTTTCTTCAAAATTTTGTTTTTTATACTTTAACAAAGGTATAGGAGGTAACTTTCTACCCTTTTTTTTAATTAATTAAAACAATATAGTTTTTGGAGGAGTTTTACACTGCAGCAATCCTCAACTGACACTCTGAAGAGTAGTCTAAAAGCACATTTAGCAGCACTATACATAATTGGAAATAGTGTTTTTACACGCATTTGTTAAGTTCTAAAACTTGCATGTTTTTATTCTGAATTGCAGGTGAAAGAAAAAAATTTGGAGAATTATACTGAACTGAAAATTTTGCTCCTAATCGAATTCTTCTATTGTCGCTTATTCCCTGTACAATAAGACATTATAACCAATAACATAGAAAACTGTGATTTTTCATTGTTAACATTATATTTTGAGAAAAAAATTTTTTTTCTTTTGCTTTTTTGGTTAATTTTTCTTTTTATCAGCATCTATATTATGACACAGCAATTTTTAAATAGTGTTTCTTTTGAACACTTTTTTTTATCACTCTTTTCTTCTAGAAATACAGCAGTGTTAAAATTGAGATTTTTCTCCATTTTTTTCTTGAAAATACGATAATTGGAAAACTGAGATGTTCAGTTTTAAGCTTTTTGTTATAAAAAATTGAGATAGATTTTTATTTTTCTGATTCGCCCTTCTATATTATCTATATATACTATATTTTTTATGGGCGTTTTTATTATAGGGCAGCGTTTTACTTCAAAAATATTTAGCATAGAAGTTTAGTTAATTGATATGTATTATTGTTTTATAAATAAATATTATTTATTACGTTTTATTTATTTTTTTTAAGTATTGCTTTTTATTAAAAATTTTATTTTCCTCTCCCAGTTTGAAATTTTTTACTTGCACTAATCAATATCCCCAGAAGTGTCCTCCTTAATTGTTATTTTTGTAACTTTTTGTTGGTAAGGGATTTTGTTGATTTTTAAACGTCTTTAATTTTATTTAAACACCTTTAAAATTTATTTAGTCTTTCAAAGCTGAAAAATAAAAAATTCTAAATATTCGGAAGAGAAAAAAAGAGAAACTTATTTATTTTCTAAACATGCCTTACGAAATAATTTTACAACGTGGAGATAGATTTAAGCATGATTTTTTTTCTTGTAAATTTGATTTTTAAAAGTGGCTATTTTTTAATCCAGTGATTTCACTAAGAGCTGCCATTAAAAAGAGTTAAGGAGAAGTAGAATGTGAGACTGGTCTAATGATGAAATCTTGAATGAAGTGTTTCTGATGTTTATAAACTGAATTGCTTTTTAAACTCAAATAATTTTGCAGCTCAACTTGTGGAATGGATCTGCCCTTTGGTGGCTCAATTGGTCTCTTGTGAAATTAACTTGGAAGAACTCAGGATAGAAGATGTTTCTGTAAGTTTTCTATTTGCCCTCTCTCTCCCTTTCTTCTAACAGGAGGAGATGAACATGATGCTTTGTTCTGTGAAAGACATGGGTAGTGAGATGCTGTTGTTTCATCTCACTACCTTGTCTTTGACGGAAAGTAGCACACTGGCTCCATCCATCTCTCTTACTACCCTCTGCAATGTCGTCGAATGTGCTCTGTGAAATGTGTTTCTCTATCATATCACAGCCACATTTGATGCGCATTTCATAGGTGCTGCACTTATCTCTCTTCCTCCATTAAGGCTTGGATTGTAAGTTATTGTTTTGTACATTCTTTTTCATTTTGAATTGCTACTGTAGGGATGTATAACACTATCCTTTTTTTGGTAAGATTAATGTCTAAATTAAGACACAAGTAAATTATGAGTAATAAAAATTTTTTTGTAATTATATCGCAATCCTCGGCAGTAGAGTCAATGTTATCTGCAGATATTTTTTACATACTTTATGTGTAACATAATTTTTCTTAATGTAGTAATATTTTCTCTAATGTCAAACTAGCCTCTAATTAAGAAATGTGCATTTTCTTGTTTTTGAAAGATTATAAACTGTTACAAATAAGTTTCTGTAGTAAATAGTGCATTGCTTGAAGTTTTATTCTTGCTTTGAAATCATAAACACATTTATTCCGATCGATAATCTCTTAAGGCAGTTTTTCGATCTGTTTGTTATTAAACAATAAATGTTTTAAATCGTTGTAGATTATTTCATTTATCCAGTAAAAAAGTTTGACCCAGATTTTTTTTATTTGAAATTTTTTTTTTTTTTTTTCACTCAGAGTAACATTTACTTCACGAAAACAAAACTATTATTGACAGATTATGTTTCAAAAAGCAATGCTAATATTTATAGGAAAATTTTAATGCTCATATATCTCTTATTTTAAATATCTTCCTATCTCACTGTAAATTGTAAAAAAAAAAAAAAAAATTAACGGACCAAAAATTTTCTGGTAAACATTCTGTGGTTACAACTCTACAGGGAAATTCAGCTGAAAGGTCACGACGTAATTATTCAATGACTAAGTATAAGATAGGTTGCATAGCGTTTTTTAAAAGTGCTTATTTTTAATTTACGTTTTTGAAAGCCCTTAAAGGTGCTTTTTTTATTTGGGATTTGTAAAAAGTGCTTAATTTTTTATCTTAGATTTTTTTTTTTTTTGACGTATTGATTGTCGTTTTAAATTAGAAAAAATTCATGATTTTCATAATTTTCTCTGCAATATTGATCAGACACTAGTTATTTTTATCATGATTAAGTAAAGTTTTTGAAAATGTTATTGAATTTTTTATTACTGCACCTATCCTAATTATGATTTTTTTTTTTTTTTTAAAGTGCTTGAAAATATTTTTTGAGTGCTTAAAATGTGCTTATTTTTTGTTGAAAGATTTGGCTATGCACCCTGATAAGAAATTATTGTAATAGGATGTCTGCTCACCTAGAAGGTCATTGAAAATTATGGAAAATCATGATTTTCATTGACGTTCCAAAGATTCATGGAAGCTCCCAGGACTTTGGTTATTTGAACCCTTAATTGATTTCTCACGATTTGAAAATCATGCATCACAATTTGTATTCACATGAATCTAAAATTCACGTGGATACAAATCCTGGAACTAAAGCTATGTAATTTATATTGTGTTCTAACATATATTTGATTTTGTGTGTTGCAGCCTGATGAAGAAGGTGGTGTGCATGCGTCCCCTCTCTCAAGGTGGCTGTTATATGTGAAATAATATTTCATATCACAGCTGCTTTGATGAGTGTGAATGCATTGAAGTGTTCATCATTCTTACAAGAAGTTGTGGTGGTTGTGTTTCTGGTTGTCAAAGTGACTGTGACATGTTAACATGCTTCATATCACAGCCAGCTTTGATGAGCGGAGCTTCAACTGGAGAGTTCATCATTGAAGAAGATCCCATCAGCAGTTAACATTTTAATTTCTATAGAATTAACATTTTCTTAAGGAATTTTGGTAAAAGCTTTTTCTATTCATTGAAAAGTAGGGTTGGCTTTTTTTCCCAAATAAACATTCAGGGTACCATAGCGCTTTTAAAGGGTGCTTATTTTTAATTTGTTTTTTAAATGCCCTTAAAGTTGCCTTTTTTTTTAAAATTGGGAGTTTGTAAAAAGTGTTTCATTTTCTATCTCTCAAAATGAGATTCTCGGTCGTGTCGATCCTCGTCGTACATTCCTTTTTTTTTAAAAAATTCACGATCTTTCTTCCCTATTTTCTTTACTGCAAAAACTAATTATTTCATCATAATAATGTGAAGTCTTTGAAAATGTTTTTGCATTTGAAATGTTTATGAATTAAGAACTTTAAACTATAGAAGGAAATAATTTTTATTACTGCTCATATCCTAATTATTGTTATTATTTTGAAAAGTGATTACAAATATTTTTTAATTGCGTAAAAAGTGCTTTTGTTTTGGTGTTGGAAACTCTAGCTACGCACTCTGTTTTATTTATTTATTTTTTTCCCCCTTCCTCTCCAGAAAATTCAAAATGTCCAATATAATTATTTAGCGTTAAGTTTTATACAAGTGGCTTGAATTTAAATAAGTTAAATTTGATCTAATACCAAAGAATATAAAATTTGTTCAGTATATTTTTTATAATATTTAAGAGTCTTAAAATATGCATACTTAACAATATTTAATAATAAAAATTACTAAGCTGTTTGTAAATCTGAATTAAATGTAAGATTTGTAGTAGTTTTGTGTTTGATATAATTTGTTTATCAGTATTATTAATGAAATTTGATATTTTAATTATTTTTATATAATTATAAAATAAGGTAGTACTGTTTTAACCATAACTCTTGTTAACTACAAATTGCTCTTATTAACCAGTAGGGGAAAATTTCTAACCAATTGCATATAATATGTTGGAAATGGGGGTGAAAAAAATTTCCCCCATTTCTGAAGTGCAATATTTTTACTAAGTAAAGCAGTATGATTGGGCATTAAAAAATTGTGTGAAATATAATGAATTTTTTTGTTTTGACTCTAGTATTTAAAAGTAATTTTGCTACTACAATAAATTGGTGCAAAAACTTTTTTTAAAAATTCTAAATTCTTTATCATTTTTTAAAATTATTTCTAAATTCTTTATCATTTTTTAAATTTATTTCTAAATTCTTTATCATTTATATTTGTAATTAAAGTTTTGTATATTATATACAAAACTGAGAAAAATTGTTTTTATTTTTATGCTTTTAAATTATCACTCTTTAAATATTGCACCCATATATTTTCTAAATTTTAAGGCTTTGCTTGTGAAAGTTCTTAAATTTTCTGTTGAATGTTAATTATAAGACTTAATATTTAAAGTGACACTTTGGTCAAAATAGTTCTCATTATTTTGATTTTTCAATTTCAGCTGATAAGTAAGATGATACCATTAGTTGGAAGAGAGATTACTGTGAAATTTTTTCTAGATCCATTTGTCCATCTTTGTTGTGATCCACTATTTGGCATTCGCAAGGTAATATATTTATAATTTAAAACAAAATTGCAGAATTGTTCTTTGTATATTTCATTTCAAGAATTATAACATGTTGTTTTAACTTCCATTAGATTTGTGCTGCAGGCTTTGGAACTCTCTGTAAAGTTGTGGGTGTCGATGCTACTGAATTATCTTTGGTAATGATTAAAAGTATTTATTAACTGAAGCTAATGCTGTCATTGAAGTCTAGGTTTTTTTATGGGGCAAGGCTTTTTTCACAGTTGCTAGTCTGTAATAGATAACTTATTAGATAATTGAATATTTCTATTTAGGTTTTTTAATGTTTTTCTACATTTACAAATATTGACACTGATGACAAAAAAAATTTTTAAAAAGCTGGAAACTTGTTCATAATAGGTTTCAACTTGTATTTTGTTTATCCTTCACTTTATGTGCATTATCCTCCTATGTCAGTTCATTTTATTGTATAAATAATAGTTTTTTAAAAATATAATAAATATCCACTATTTAGACACAAATCAGTCTTTAAACTTCATAGCATTTGCTACTATTAGTATAAAATTATATTAGTACATAACTATTAGTACAAAATTTGCTTGACAACTTGATTGAAAGCTGTGTTCTTCTGAAATACCTTGACAATTTTGACAAACAAAATTATTTAGCATATACAGAAGGAATGAGAATTATAGTTTACATAGTATTTATTACAGGGCTCCAACCGGTCTGGGAATTTTATTTTAACTCTAAAACGCAGGAAAAGATTTTTTTATTTTTTTTTTTACAAAAAACCTGAAAAATGCCTATATTATACAACCTGGAAAATAACCAATCTTGGAATTGTCAGTAACAGTACTCAGGTTATCGCTAAATAATTTTAGCATCTATTACCATTGTTTTATAAAATTGCACACTTCAGGGAAACTTTTCCATAGTTCCATTCGCATTATATTATGATATGTTTTTCTCACAAAATCTGATATTTGATGTAACAGATAAAAAAAAATCAGTTTTCTGATGAGAAATTACATGATATAGATAAAATATGGTACAGGTTTCTATTGAATTTTACATGATATAGCTGCCAACTTTACTGGATTTTCCCAGTTTCTCTGGATCTACTGGTTTAATAAAAAATCTGCCAGTTTTTGTACACTTTTAGAAAATTTCCTAAAACTGAGTTAATTTCTTTTTAAAAAAATCTCTATTGAATTATCATTTTTACGCAATTTACTTTAAGTAAATGTTACTCATACAAAATGAAGCAAAGCTCTTTTTATAATAATCAGTTTAAAGCTTATTTAGTTTTTATTCAAAAAATTTCTGTTTATATATATATAATTTTATTTTATTATTTTTTTCAGAATTCCCTTTTCAGACTAATTATTAAAAAAAATTTCGACTATCAATAATGAATTTGTTAGTATTAAAATTATGAGTTAGCATAATAAAAAAATAACATTAAATTTTAAGTACATTTAATGTCAATCATAAATCGAAAATATTGCAGACTATTTTATACTGTTGACTGTAATAAAATTTTTGTATTTTGATAATCATAAAAATCCCTTATATGTAAAATATTCAGCATATTATGCAACGCTTATTAGGAAATTTATATTTTGTGTCTGGAAAAGTCATTGTTTTTGTTTGTTTTTTTTTTAACATTCAAGCGAACTCTGTATTGCTAATATTTATGCAGGATATTGAATGAAAACCAGCGTGATTAGATAGTTCTTTGAATATTGTGTAGAAAGTTTTAAAATGAAGAATCCATTTTGTTTATTAGAAGAATCCATTATTTCAGCTTCCATCATTTCTGAATTTGTGTAATGACATTAAGTGGGGTGTACGAAAAGCCTGTGCTGATGTATTTGTGGATGTTGCTAATTCTGTAAAGCCAGAAACCAGGAAGGAGGTTTTGCCTCACATATTTGTCAATCTCTTGACTGATAACTCTTGTTATGTGAGTTTATAAAATATTTTTTTGTCATATCAATTATTGCATTTTTAGACATAGCAGGGTTGTCACTCTACAGGGAAAACCTGGAAAATACATGGAATTTAGATTTTTTTTTCTCCCCTTAGAAACTGAGAAATATAGGGAATTTCGTTTCGTATTTTTGTCTTTAAAAAATGGGTGGCCACTCGAAGCATAATATACGAGATATTTAAGGATGATATTTCAGCCATATTAAAACTATTTCTTTTACTGTAGCATTATTTATTTTAACAGGCTGCATAGCATTTTTAAAAAGTGTTTAATTTTAATTTAAGCTTTTTAAAATCCATTAAAGGTGCCTTTTTTTTTTAAATTTGGGTTTTGTAAAAAGGGCTTAGTTTTTGATCTTTTAAAAAGAGATTTTTTCATTGTCTTATTGACTGTCATTCTTAATTTTAATTCACAATTTTATCTGCAATATTTACCAAAAACTAGTTATTTTATCAAGATTGTGTAAAGTTTTTGAGTTTTACTGATTTTATGCTTATAAATTAAGAACTTGAAACGATAGAAAAACCATTTTTATTGCTGCACAGATCCTAATTATATATATATATATATTGGAAAGGGATTAAAAGTATATTTTGGGTGCTTAAAAGGTGCTTTTTTTGTTGAAAACCCCTGTTTATGTATGTTCAGCTGTTCCTTTTTAAGTTTTTCCAGCAATTATAATTAGTGTAGTTAACTCAATACAGCTCATACAAGAGCTCGGTGTTATTGTTTTTCCTCTTAATATAGTGTGTTTAATATGTACTGGGAAAACACAAAATAAATTTCCCAGATTTGAGTGGCAACCTTGCATAGTCTATTTGGTTTAAAAATAAAAACCTTAATTTTATCTGAATAGGTAGTCATAATACATTCTATGTAAGAAATTCTGGAGTAATAATTGAAAAATGAAGTTTACTCTTTGTCTTCCAAGGGGCTACTTTTTTTAAAAAAACTTTTTTGGGCCCCTGCCTCTATTGCATTTTATTCAACAGATTTTATTTTTAAACTGTTAACTGTGTTTTAATTACTTTTTTTGACTATAACAATGACTAGATTAACTATTTTAATTTTAAAGAAATATATTTTAAAACTGTCATAATTTTAAATAAGAATATTCCTGTCGTTATATGGTCCTGATATTATCGATAGAATGGTCCTGATATTATCGCCAAAAGGCAGCTTCTGCACTAATAACTGCAAATTTTATCATATAATCCATGACCATGCGAGTTAGTTTTCTTTAACATGTTGAAATATACTGCTACTTTTTTTTTAATGTGTTTAAAATGGAAATTGCTTTTCATTATAATAGCGCCAAGGGATTTGCACAGTTTCGCAAGCTTTGAGAGGATAATTCCAAAGTACGGAATGAACTCCACTAAAAGCTTGACATAGTATGGTCCCTAGCCAAAAAATTTTTAGAATCTACAGAACTATCACAAAAGATTTTATGCAATTTTTTTCAAACTTATTTCTTCAAAATGTAGTGGTATTACTTTAACAAAGTATTAAATTATTTCTTTCGAAAAGTTTTAAAAAATTTTTTTTATGGATTTATTAACAGATTAGTGCTAAGTAATTCTTACTAGAGAGAGAATATAAATTTATAACCTGCTATATAAAGGCAAAGTAACTTAATTTTTTAGGCAAACTAATATTGTTCTTATCACACTAAAAGAAAAAGTTATCAAATTATGTAAAATTTGAATTCACTCATACTCCAAAATCAATTTCCCTCTCTTTCTCTTTTTTTTCTTTCTTTTTTTGAATGTTTCTTTTTCAAAATTCTATATCTACACTTAAGAAAAGAAAAAAAAAATTATATCCTTAACCAGTGCAAGATATTAAGCTCTAGAGCTGCTCTATTTTACAATAATAGTATGAAAAACATTCATTTTCAGAGTTGCCCTTGTTTGCAACTATAATTGGCCTGAGGAGACTGTGGCAACTTTTTTTGCCTGAAAAGACTTTTAAAAAAAGGCAACTATTTTCAGGGAAAGAAGACAAATTTGGGCTATCACTTTTTAATGTACTCAATTTGCACAGATTCCATTTTAAGTCTATTTCATTTCTCAATCTCCTTTTCAATGGTTATCGCTATGAAATTCCGCCTGATTTTTATTACGATGTGTGACATTTGAATAATCACTTTTTACAATGTATATATATACATATTTGCTAAATCAATTATTGATAAAAGGGAACATTTTTTAGAAAAAGTATGATTCTTTTAATGGAAACTTATTTTTTTGAATGAATCCTAGTAATTAAAAGTATTTAATTTTCTGCAAATGTACAAATTTTTTGTTATAAAAATCTAGTGCTAGAGCACTAACATGCATATAAAAATTATCATATTTGCCACCAACTTTACTAAATGGGTCATGATATACAACAATTCGGTCATTAAATTAAATTTTAGTCATATTATTGAAAAATTCTTATTTAGGCAACTATTTTCTCGCTTTAGCCTACTAAAAGCAACTATTTTGTAAAAAAAAAAAAAAAAAAAAAAACAATTCTGAGGCAACCCTACATTTAAATATTTAAATGGATTTGAATAATTATAAATTTAATCTATATATATATATATATATATATATATATATATATATATATATATTTTGCAGGTAAAGTTTGGTGCTTATCAGAATTTAGGAGCTTTCATCTATTCATTTGCTGACCCCAGTAAAACTGGGTGTGTATTAGAGAACGGTCGACTCAACGTGACCCCAACCGCTGATGCAGACTTCAACCCTCCCCCCTTTTCACACAGTTATTATCAGAAGATAAAACCTAGTAGGAGAAACTTTTCTTTCGATCACTCTCCACACGCTCATCGTAAGTCTCAGGACGTTGTCTCCAGAAGGGGCCACGTTTATCTTCATGTGGACAACGAAAACCTATTTAATAATTTTCAGTTTTGGCGTTTGCCACTACCTGAACTTGAATTAGACATTGATATTGAAGATGGTAAAGCTACCAATATTCATGTTCGTGCAACCATTTCTGGAAATGAGCATGTGGTGGAGCCTGTTTCTGAAATTAAAGTATGCATTGAGTCAGATCAGCTGCCCAGTGAGACCAGGTAGGTTTTTAACTTCTGTAAAGCAATGCATTATATTTCAATGTGTAATGAGTAACTTAAAATTTATAGAACTGTCTAGGACAAATTTACTACAGTTTAGCGGTACCTTCACAAATTCAACTTCACAAAATACGTTTAAAAAAGCAAGCTCTAAGATTCTCCACCTCTTAAAATTTTGTTTTTGTATCCCCATGAAATACTATAAATCCCAAAGTTTTTTAAAATGAAACGAAATTTTCTTTTTATAAACTGTAGAGGAAGTCGAAATTCGAACATCCTTCTAAATATTTGAACATTATTTTTAACATTACTGTACATTTTTTCTAACTGACCTTTATTATTATTTTTTTTTATGAAACTTTTTCTGAATGACCTAGCCGAAAATGTTCTCGTAATGAAAATAACTTTTAGTGCTAGTACTGTTAAATGCACGTTGAAATTTAATTATGGACAATGGATTTTTAAATTTGGATACAATTTTAAGCTTGAAATTTTACAATAGCAAAAATATTTTTCAATATATGGGGGAAAATATTTAGAAATTTACCAGTCATAGATGATTTTTATTTGTAGTAATAATTTCTGAAGATGATTTCTTTTTTAACCATATTTTGGTGTTGGATTTTTTAATGTAGCTTTTAATTTTTACAAATGATGAATGTATTTTCACAAAATAGGTACCTCTCAAATAAACCTAGACAGACCCCTGGCAGTAACATTTTTTTTTTTTATATTCATAATTGGACACAAAATTAAACAGGTCTGTGATAAACATGGTTTGAAAATTCCTAGCCCATCTAGGTTTTTCATCCAAAATCCTGGGGTTTATTATTAAGTCTTTGATGAAACCCAAAGTTTTTTTTATTAAATACTTTGAAATTTTTATTCCTGATAAGAATGCATGATTTGCTTCTAACATGAAGATTAAATGTTTGGTAACTATTTATTACTTGTTTTGTTGCAATGTAAAATTTAGTTATAGAATGCTACGCTATAATTTTTTTTTTTTTCTTCTTAACAATAAGCAGATTGTTACATAAAAATTTAAATCTACTCAATTAAAAGATCCCGAATTTTTTGTTAATAGTGTATAACAGAATAAAATTCAAACTTAGATTTTAATTTTATTCAGTTATTATTGAAACTTAATATACTATTAGATTTTAAATTTAAAATTAGTTCATTTTTTTTTTTTGTCAGATTGTTTAGTAATATTATGTAATGAAGTAAATATGACACATTTGCTGTTTAGTAATAATTTCAAAATGGTTAAGATCCATATTTTTAAATAATGGTTAAGATCCATGATTTAAAACTGTTACTGTTAATTTGCTATAAAAATAAAATATTAAATCATAATGAATGTAGAGAAGAATATTAAGAATAACAGAGGATGGTATAGAAATATAACAACTGCTGATTACTTTTAATGATGATGAAAAAATAATTTTTCAGTATTTGTTAATTTAGGAACCTGATAAATTTTCTGGCCATAAGATTGTGTTCATGCCTTTGAATAATTGTTTTAGACCCTTTTATTTATATATTTCACTGAGAACTAAAGATAAATATATTGGTTTAAAAATTATAAATCTTCTCAAATATAATTGTATTTTTATTCTTTAAAAAAATATTAAGTTCAGCCTGATGAGAAAATAATGCGATTGTTTATCTTTTTTAAGAAAGGTAAAATAATTGGCATTGTCACTGGTGGTATGTGTATATTCTATGATAAACTATCACGAGAAATCATACTATTTTTAAGATCTTTAATTTTTGCTTTGTTAAAAGAGTGTGAAACCCTGTTATACACTGGTGTGCAAAACTTAGGCGACAAGTGGTTTTTCGGCCACAGCTCTCCAACAAAGTATAAGATAACCATGAAATTGCAGTATAATATGTACGTAATTCAGTAGAAAGATTATTTGTATGCAAATTTTAGAAATAAAACGTTGCAGGTGATGTAAGTGTACGTAAACCTTGTGAGTCGGCGTGCACAGGTCACAGCTGTGATAAAAGGGTGAAGAGCACCATAGTCAAAGACATTTGCTGCAAGTGATTTGATTTGTGAAACATGTCTTCAAGAAATCATTTAGACGACTTTACTCGAGGAAGAATGATTGGGAAGCTTGAGGAGGGGCGTAGTGTGACCAATGTCACCGAAGAGTTCGGGATTAACAAAAGTGTTGTTTCTCGTGCTTAGAATGCCTTTAAAAACCAGCTGTTCGGAAGGTTGGTGGTGGCCGTCCAAGGAAAACAACACCAAGAGATGACCGTTACATTGTCCTCCAGGCGAAAAGAAACAGTTTTCAGTCAGCGAGCGCCATATCTCTGCAACTGTGCACAGCCACACGACGGCAAGTATCAAGATTTACAGTGGCCAGACACCTCCACAAAGGTGGCTTATTTGCTAGACGTCCTGAACTCTGCATACCTTTAAAAGTTAGCCATCGGCGGCACCGTTTAGAGTGCCCTATTGAAATAAATTTTTGTGCAAATTATTGCTGGCTTGAATATACATAACATTTCAAGATCATTCGATGTAAAATCATAACTGTTATTTATTTTTTTATGACTATCAAAATCTGTGTAAAGTATTGAGTATATTTTGCAGCAATTATCATAAAATTTATATTTTCTTAAATCTACTGGATTTGTTCATATCCGTGTTGGGAGCTATGTATCCAAAACAAGTTGCATTTCCACACCAACTAAATGATATTGGCTAAAATTAAAATCGTTTACGAGCATTCGGGTATCTTGGATAACATTTTGAAGTCGATGGAGGTAACCCCTAAAAATGACCCACCTCCGTTTAAGATAATTATACTGTGAATTAGAGAGTGGTCGCTCCCGAGAAGTTTCACTGTGTATATGTGAATTTATCTTTGTTTTAAATATTTATCATGCATTTGACCTTGGTATATATATATGAAAACAAATATCTGAATGACTGTTTCAATATTTGCAGTGCTTCTAAAGTGTGCGGTCTGAAGCAGATGCTCGTTCAGACAGCTTGCATCAACACTTTAGCATCTCAGGATCAATTACTTGACGATGATACAGAAATGCTGCGATCCTCTTTCAAAGAATCTGTCTTAACCTTCAAGTTGGATGATGCGAAAGGTGAGTGATATTTAAGCATTCAGTTTAACACGTCTGTCAAAAAGTCCAGCGACTAGCTGTTAACACTTAACATACCAACGCTTAATATATACCTATTTCTACCGTAGCCAGTCAAATGATCGAACTTTATGTTTCTTGATTGAATGTATGAAATATGGATGTTAGGAAGGAGATAAACTATAAAAAGAAAAAAAATTATTATAATTGAACAAATTTGTATATTGCTCATTACAAACACAAAAAATAAGAATTTTTAATTCATTGCTCAACACATTTTTTACATGCACAGGGTGTTTGCAATGTACATTTTCCACAAACATATTTCTTCTAAGAGCTTCTGCTGTCTTGATTGTTTCGCCATTTTTCTAGGTAAAAACTAACAGTTAGTTAGATATGAAGTAAACCTATCAAAATAAAATATAAGAGCTACTTACCAAAACATTTAGTTTTTGTCACTTTCTGAAATGCCACAGTTACTTTCTTGAAATTTGAATGCGCAGTTATTCCAATTGACCTCACTACACAACGGTCTTTGCAAAAATGCGCGATTCATCGAATGCAATACGTTAAGATCGCAATTACATTATAATTTCTGATCCAATAAACTTATAAAGCAATAGGTTGTTTTCCCGGTCAAATGACCAGTTGTGGTAGAAATAGGTATATGACAAGTATTATTCAAAACAAACAAAATACAAAAAAAAAGTACTAATAGAATATTAACTGTATATAATTGTTAGAAAAAGTCATAAAAGTGAAATTTGCAAAAAGGATAAGATGATAAGCACATTTTCGATCCAAAAGTTCTTAAACGGTCATTTGACCATTTATTGTATGTTAAGTGTGTAAAAAAGAAAGAAATACCTTTTTTTTACACCAAATTTAACTTTATTCATCAGTATAGTCTCCTTTAGGATTGATGCACGATTTCCCTAAGTACTACTTATACCTTTCTCATACAATAGTAGGTCTTCAAATAGGTTGGTTTATTGAATGGGTCACTTTTTTAAATCAAGTCTACAACAGAATCATTGCAATATTGAAAATTCCTGTTTTGTCCAATCAAGGAAGGTTTTGAAAAACGTTTAGCCTACAGGGAAAATGACAACTTTTGGTAAAAATGAAGAGTTGTCATAAATAAAAAATTAAACATAGAGGGTAAAATTTCCATGTATATATTTTTAAAAGTTATTGCAGTTTAAATGGTTCATTTTATCCATGAAGAAAATTTAAAAAAAGTATAAAGTTTAAAGCCAGTTGCCTCGTCATGGTTTTGCGGTCACAATTTTTATGGTTCTAATTACAGACAAATTTTATTTTGATGGAAATCCCTAAAAGAACAGAGTTGCCACTCGATAGAGAAAATACAGGGAATTTAGTTTCTTATTTTCGTCTTAAGTGCAGTCTGAGATATTTCTGTCTCTATTCAAAACAGCTGTTTCTATTTTTTTCTCTAAGTTTTTCCAGCAATGAAAACCAGTATAGTTAACCCAATCTAGCTCACACAAGAGCACAGTAATTGTGTTTCCTCTTAATATATTGCGTATAATGTGTGCAGTGAAAACACTGCTTTTTTATCTCAAATTTGAGTGGCAACCCTGATAATAGTTCTGTTTTTATGTCTACCCCTCACTAATAATTATATGATTCATGTATTTCTTAACAATATCTGTATCTTGTTTTGTTTCGTTCATTAAAAATCTTTCTATTTTTGCAGAAGATGTAGAACCTGTTAAATGTACAATTTTATCCAATACTGAGTCTTTAATTAAGGAGAAGAGTAAAAGGAGTTTTCAGATTATGTCACCAGAAGATCAGGTTTGTTGTATCCCTTTTATTTTAACACTCCTTAGAGTTGCTATAAATAATGAATATTAAAGGTATCTGTGTGCACACCTGGTAAGTCATGAATTTCCGTATTGAACAAAATTTGTTATAATTGTAACTTCTTTGTAAATTTTTAAAATGGAATTTGCCCCTCCCAATTTCATGCTGTTCCAAATATTTAAATTTGTAACAATATCCCCACTCACGGTCAAATGTTTATATCATGTTATTTAAAAATTATGGTGTTCTTTCAAAAAATGAAGGGAAAAAAACTTCAATTAAGGAACTATCTTTTAAACTTTTGTAATTTCAGAATTTTTGTTATTTATTTATTATTATATCAATTTAAAATTCTAGCCGAAGCAAGTCAGTCATTGATGAATTTTTTTATTTATTCCGAAATGAGAACAGACAAATCAGGATTATTTGTTTTCTTTCCAATGTGAAAGAAAATTATCTTTAGAATATAATTCTGCAGATAAAAAACATTTGCTTTTGTATTTTTTTCCCCAACTATTTTATTGCTTCAACTCTTTCTTTACTCTGTTTTTCAAATTTAAAAATATGAAGATCCAAAGTATGACAGTTTTGGTTATACCTCTCATTTTAATTAATGTTATTATAATGCTTTTTTTAAACTTATTATGTTTTTGTCAGAAAAAGTAGTAACTTCGTTAAGTCATGAAAAATTCTTGGAATTATTCATAAAAAGTCATGAATTGGAAAATCTAAAATGTAACAGTTACCCTGAATATTATATTACTGCATAATATTTGACCAAATTTTAAAATTCATCTTATGAAAAATAAGAAAAAACAATTTACGTTCATGATTTTTCATATCATAGCTATAGTTAATTGAGTGTTAGTGTGTAATTTATTAAGTTTTTAGCTATAATATTTTGCACGTAATGAGAATGAATTTGGTACCTAGACTCTCTCGCTTTAGAATAAACATTTTTAAGTATTGACTAAATAGTGTGTATATTGAAGCACAATTGTATGAAATAAATCTTTGATTATCAAGAATGTGTTAAAATATCCAATGAATTACAGAAATTGTGTCAATAGTATTAAAGACATTAATTTTTATTCACACTGAATGGAAATTTTGTAAACTTTGTAATTAGTCCAACTTTAATTTATATATCTGGAACAGTCTTTCTGCCATAAATAATTAGTTTTAGATAATTTCTTTTATAAATTATTTTAAATACAGTAAAATTAAATGTGTGTTATTACATAATATATATGTAAAATCGAGATTAAATTGACTATCATAAATTTTAGAGTGTATGGTTTAATTTGAGTATAACTCTCCCAAATTTTTAAGATTCAGGATGTTTCTGCTTAAAAGAAATATAGGGACTAAATCTGTTGGAAAAGTTCATCACACTACCCGGTAGCAATAATCTTCTCGTTAGCAGCAAGTTATACAGATCATTATTCATCTCTTATTATGATTATTATTACCATACAAAGTTGCTCCTTATCAAATATATGGAGCTGAAAAAACATTAGTTGATTATAGACTTGTATAAATATTTATTCCACTTTTTCATGTAGCATCGTTCACTCAAACTTAAAGGTAGCATAAAGCTTTAAAAGATGGATACACATAGTTTATCTTGACACTATGTAGTACTGTTAGTACAAAAAATTTGATTTGGTTGACAAGAAGGAAATATCTCTTAATTTTAGCTGCATGTTTGCTAATATTTTGTAAAGGACTTCTGGTGCATTGTAAATAGTTATTGAAAGAAATTGTTTGATTTCAGGATATTGTCCCTCCTATCTTGTTATCTTCATTTGTATCCGTTGTGAGCAACTCAACATTTGAAATGGGCAACATTGAAATGAGTTCAGGTGATGATGAAACACTTGGATATATTGCTTACAGTTTTCCTGCTGTAGCCTTAACTCTAGGAAGGAGGTATTGGCCTTGCATTAAAAAAACATGTCATATGCTTGCACGCAATATGAAGGTACTCTCTTCAATCATTATACTATTTTAATGTAAAGATTTCATATTTGTTACTGCTTTCTATAATCAACTTAATTTCAAAGCCTATAGTTCTAGATCTTAAATAGATATTAATAATTTTTGAAAAATTGTTTCCTTAGGAGTTATGATTTGATCGACTAGCAGTGTTTTTTATTTGTATTCCCAATACAGTGTAGCCCTAAATTCACTGTACAAACTTTAAGGGTAGGTACAGGACATTGTAACGATCATTTATTGTATAGAAATGGATTAGCACAAGTGACTCAGCAATGCAACCAGCCGATAACTCAATTTCTCTTTTCTTTCATATATTCTGATTGTGCCTTACCACAAAATTTGCACCCATATAATCCTATACAATAAATGATTGTTACAATGTTCTGAATCTACCCTTAAAGTCTGTACCATGAATTTGGGACCACCCTGTTTAATCCTGATCTAAATAATTATCTTTTAACTAATCCGTAAATATGAAAAATTATAGCTTTAATTATCACTAATTTATATTATATTTCATTAAATGATGACGCCTGTAGTTAAGAATTTTTTTGATAAAGATAACATTGAACGTAATGAAATCATTGTTTTTTAAAATCTAATATAATTTTTTAAAGAAGGTACATTTTTAAATTTTTTATATGTTTTAATTATCGCATTAAAAGAACCTACGATAAAATATCCATATGAGTCATATTAATTTCGTAATGTTACAAGTCATTAGATTTAAACTAAAAAAAAAAGAGAAAATTAATTTATTTAAACTAACTCTGAATTATTTTTTCATGAGACTTTTTATTTATACGTAATGTTCTTTTCTTAAATGAGACTGTTTACAGTGGACTGTGAGAAGAACGATAGCATCCTCTCTTCATGAACTGGCATCAATATTAGGGTATGATATTATCATGTCAGATTTGCTACCCATTTTCTTGGATCTCATCAAAGATGTCGACGAGGTTCGCTTGAGCTTAATTAGACACTTCTCAGATTTTTTGCAAGTAATTATCCTTTTTTAATTAACAAAAAGCTTATGATTGATTACAGGGTTTTGGACATCCTAAACTGGTTTTGGACAAGACACACGATTTTACTGTCTTACATTGTTCTAAACTGCCTTATATTTGTCCGAAAGCTTGAACATTGATAAAAAGTAAAAATTCTATATGTGAAACACATAATAATTACATATATTAATAAATATTTCATACTTTTCATACATCTTGCTTTAACTTATTAAAAGAAAATAATATAACAGGAAAAGATTTTTATGACTTTCGAAACTCCACAATTCATTGAACAACAAAGTGAATACCTTATTCCCTAAATATGAAAATATATGATTTTAATACTGATGAAATATGTTTTCCCATAAGGATGAATTAATGCAATGATAAAAATACTCATTGACTTTTTTAGTAAAACAAATAATTGTCTTCATTTTGTATCTTATTCAAAAATTAAAATTTTTTTTGCTCAATATGTTTTTTTTTTTTTTTTTTTTTTTTTTTTAATGATGACATAATTTTAGCAAATGGGTTTTGGACAAGACGAATTAAACCCTTGATTAATCCATTGTCTTAAATTTTGCAACTCTGATTGTCTTTTGATCGTCAAAACAGTTCTTTTAACTTGAACCTTTTTCTCCCCGTACTGAAAACAAGGCTGAAAATTTAGCTGTATTCCGGAGCAAATTGACATCTCTGGTAATACCTTACTTGAAGAATTAGGTATTATTTTAAACTTTTTAGGAATTCAATTAGTTTTTGAATAATAAAATTCACTGTACGATTTTACACCATCGAATTAATTACATAGATAATTCAGACGTGCCAACTCTGCCGCATTTTGCAGGAGGAGTCTCCTGAATTTTGTGTTCTTCTCCCGTCCCCCGGAATTGATTAAAAAAACTCCCGAATTTTACCTCATTCGACGCCCAACTCAAAATTACCTGATTTTCCCGCGAGTGCGGAAGTTTCCTTTTTCTTTCCACGTGAATCCCATTCCCTTTTATAATATTTCAATCCCTCTTATTGTACTACAATCTGCCTGAAACCTAGCTGCACATGCTTCCCCCCCCCTCGTCTTCAAAGCTACCACTCTTTAAGACTGCTATTTGACCCGCCCCCTTGCAATAGGATTGGTAGGAATCTTCTTCCTCTCCTTTCCTGAATGTGATGACGTCACATGATGATAACATCGAGTGACGTCGGTGCAGGAGCCGGGGGGGATACAATAGCAATAGTTGGAATCAATATTGAATCATGCCGTTTTTATAATTTTTAGTGCATATTTTTTAACGGTTGGCAACAGTTGGATCGTTCTTTTTTTTTTTCAACCGTTGGCAGCATGCTGTTATCAACAAATTTGTTTACTAAAGCATCGTGATTTTTGATTTGTTGATAAAATAACCTTTTTAAATTTTATTCATTTTCTATATTTTTTGAAGAAAAAAAGCATTTAACACTTTGAGTGATTTTATTTGCCTTACATCATTTTTTTTTAACTTAGTTTTTTTATACATACATTAGTATTGAATTGATTTTTTAAAATAAAAGAGTTCTTCGCTTTGTTTATTTTTTATAAGTTTTTGTACATTTTTATTACAGTGTCAAGGGTTTTTGAATAATATTTTATAAAGAAAATGGTTTTTTTTTTTTTTTTTAAATAAAAAGTATCTACCCAATATATTTTTTTGTTGCTATGTTTGTGAAATATAAAGGAAAAATGAGCTAATGGATTTAATCTGTGTCTTTATATATTTTGTTTCCATTTAATACTCTTCCACAATTTGTACTCTATTAGTGTGTAAAAATTTTTACTGAAAGTGTCAAATGTCGCATACCATACACCTTTTTTACCCTTCCGGAAATCTCTTGAATTCCTGTTAGGGAAACACCTGAATGTTAATTTTGCTAGGTTGGCACGTCTGATAATTTTTTAATTGTGAAGAGGTCATCCACTAAATTACGTTTGCTCAAAAATGTTAAGCAGCCTTTTTCTTTTGTATAGAAAGTTATTGGATAAAAGATGTAAATTTTTAGTAATATATAAATATTTTTTTCTATGTAAATCTCAAACTATTATAAGTTGTTCAGTGCTTCATTGTTAAAATTATACTGGATACTATGAAAAAAATTTGTTCTAAACAAAATAATTCTGAAATTAAAGATATATCTTATTCTTTAGTAATAAATTTTGCTTTTTTTATATATATATATATTTTGATGAGCAATAATCTACTGTCCTTAATTAAATTGTTATAACATTGTATTAAAAATATTAGAATTTACAAAACTGTAAGAAAAGGAATAAAGAAAAGATGAACTTTTGAAAGAACGTTATCACCAAACATGACATTATGATTGAATTGTCATAATTTGGATGTGTCTAAAAGTGTTAAATCAAAATTCATATGTCGTAATACCCCCGTGGCAGAAACAGGGCGACATTGTCGCAGAAAGCAACAGAGTTCTTGCAGAAAGATTTTTTTATTTGGGAAAAAAAAAAATTTGGTTTGGCAGAAATAAAAGTTCTCACAAAATATTCTGCAGAAACAGAAGCTGTTTTACAAAAAAATAATTTTTACAGAAACTTCTGCAGAAGCAATAATGGTTCTGCAAATTTTTTTCTTACTGAATAGTTTTTCAATAATTGTTTTTCTAGCGTACCGCGGAAGGGGAAAGCGCTTGTGATCTTCCGTTAATCTCCAACACAAACAGTTACTGGATAAAGAGGGGAGAAATTTTTTCCCCTGTATTAAGCTATTTTTGGAAATTTGCCGACTTCGGCCTCTATCGCTGGTGCAGTAATTTGCTTTGTGTTTTCTTTTTGCACTTATGTGGAAAATTTTTATGCGTAAAAAGATTCTTTTATCTTTTTTTAAAAAAAATCATGTGTAGCGAAAAGGTTATTTGTTGCCCTTGTGAAGCAATAATAATTAAAAAAAATTTGAAAATTCATTTTTCAAGACGGCATTCCGAAGAACAAATAAGATGGAAGTCGACAACATCTAGCGATGTCAGAGATATTTTTTCTGGAAAGCGACAGGAAAAAAGAAGAGAAGCTTCCCCCGCTACTAATATAAAAAATAAATAAAATTCTAGATTCGAACCAAATATTCTTACTAGTAGCGATGTCGATAGTAAGGATGAAACAGCATCTCCAACAAATCAAGAAATTTTAGAAGCAGTCAAAGGTAAAAAATAACTATATATATATTTTTTAAAGATAAAATGCCTATATCCTTTGAATTAAGTCGTCGATATAAAAATACACTCGCAACCTGACGATAAATGAAATAAAGCCTGATAGATATCTCACTATGCGTTGGCATGCGAATGAAAACCAGATTGGTGTAAAATATTTACTGGCGAATCAAACAGGTTTCCATACGCATTCGAAAAAAATCGCATCCAATGAGTATGGCTCTAATACCGATGTTTCAGTACTGATGAAGACGATTTCGTTTCGAAATGTTGAATAGACTTGAGCGTATAAAGTCGTAAACCGCGTCTGCGTACTTCGCGGGAAATCAATGCTATATATGTACACAATACACTGCGACTTCTGTTACAAATCACAAGCGCTGTGTATTTTTTTCGTTCTGAACTTAATCTGATCACGGAAAAAGTTTTATCTACCTCCTTTTTTTTAAAAAAAAAAATCTTTCAATAAGTCAGCACAATATTAATCGAATCTAATTAATCTGTAATTGTTTTCATATAGAAAAAATTGAAACAAAGATAGCGTAATTTTTTTGCTTTTAGAATTCGGATATAGTCAATCCTATTTTATTATTTTGATTACTCAACTTCAATATAGATTTTTTCACCTGATTTGTTTCTGTACCTGATATAACTACTATAATGAAACTGTTAAATCATACTGTTTTAAATTGATACTTCAAATTCAGTTATCTTGTTTTATAAATTTAATCTTTTTGTCCATTCTTAGCTATTTTTATAAGTTCCATCTTATTACAGGTTCTGGGTAATCTTAATTTATGCTCTAGTAAGCATTTTTGTCTGCAGATCTATACATTTATAATTTTTCTTTATTACCAAAGATTATGCAAATTTAAACTTAAATAATTTAAACTTATTAAGAAATTTAAATTTATATTATGAAATTAGGAAAATAAAATCTACACAGTTTTATTCTATGCATGTAGGCTTTTTTTATAAACACGAAGTGTATCTATTATTATAAATTCATTACATATATATTTATAACGTTTTTTGCAGAAAGATATATTTATAACTCTCTTGCAGAAAGATATTGGTTCTAGTTAGGTTTGTCGCAGAAAGCCAGAAAAAATTCTGCCACAGGGTCGTAATAATATAAAAATATCAGGAGTTCTAAAAAAAAATGCATGAACTTAACTGAATATGATGACTGTCAAAAAAACAATCGCAATAAAGATATCGCATATCGAACTCTTCTAATAATGATAACCCAAATGGGTAAATCACATAACAATGTATTAAATATATCTAAATTAATTTAAAAGAGGGAAGCAACAGAAGAATTTTTTTTTTTTTTTTTTTTTTGTAAAACAAGTGTTATATTTTAAAGGCTAGGATTAAGAAATAGTGATTGCTTAAACTTAATGTTTTTGACTGTAAAAATATGAACTAAATTTTATTTGCACTGTAGCTCTTCTACTTATACGTAATTTTGAAGTTTTGTGCAAATCATTCATCTGGTATTTAAAAGTTATGAAAAATTTTAAACATACTATAACTTTTTTGTGTATAATAAGTTTTATGTTTTCAAGGATGAGTTTAAGCAAATAATAATTTAAAATAAGATTTTAATATTGATATTGTGGCGTATCTACCACTACATAATTACAACTACAATTCACTAGTATATAAGACATGTGAACTAGACTCTATGTTGGGGTACCTTTTCATCGATGACGGTTGACATGGTCGAAAACTACTAAGCCCCACAATATCAATAAAGGGATGCTAGACCATACTATTAAAACATTTTATGTAAAATATTGCAAATTTCCCAAATGGTCCACAATTTTCCCAAAAGTCCACAAAAAAATTACCACCGTAAAAGTCTGCAGTACTATTGATATATTACTTTTATGCTGAAGCAAAAGTAGTGCAGGCAATGATAGATGGAGTTCTAGTCGCAAAAGAAGACTGCAATACAAAGGAAGAAACAATTAAAACGTTAGATAGACAGTTGCATAAAAGAAAAGATTCTGTGATAACAAGTTTTTTTTTCAAAGAAGCCTAAACAATAACTTCATATCTTCAATAAATTTATTATCTTTCAAAGAATATTACAGTATATATATGCGTGTAATTTCATCAAGTTTAATGATCATAAATTTTGTTCTTATCTTATCATATTTGTATATTACTTATAAAAAAAATACTTAAAAATAAAAGTAAGTTAATTACTTATTTAAAACATACTTTGTAGTATTTTATCTGACATACTTGCTAAAAAAATATTTTTTATAATAATAAAAAAATGAGTGCATTTCATTTTTAATATTTTAGAATAGTATAAGGATTATAAAAAATGTATATTTGTTCAATGTGGATCAACTCTGCTTTTTGATATTTTGAACCCCATTTCAACATATGGGTCCCCATTTCAACAAAAATGGTACCCATTTTTCCATTTTTTGCCCTAAAAGTGTTGAGAGCCCTGAATATTGTGTAGTTGTTGTTTTTCTATATAAGTTTGTGCTTACTTAAGAGCAATGTGATATATATATATATATATTTAAAAAAAAGTTATTTTGATCCTGCCAACTTTTTTTTTAAAGTGTTTCTGATTTCAACTCTATTTCATCCCCTGGTCAAAGGAAGAAAAAACTGTTAACTTAACCCAATCATTAAAGTTATGTATTTATGAATTAAATGGCTATTTTTATTTACTATTTTTTGAACATTTAGTAAATATAACTAACTGTATTTTCGATTTATTTAATTTTTTAAAAATATTTAGTGTTTGTCTTTTTTTTATTATAATAGTTAATTTATGTTTTATTATATTTGAAGATAAAAAGCTTTTTTTTAAACAAAAGTTTTATGATATTTATGCTGTAACGGCGAAAATATTAACAGGAAATCTTTTTCCTTTTTTTTTTTTTTTTTTTTCTTTTTTTTTTTTTTTGCAGCATCTCAACTCACAGGATAGGAAGCAATTTTTACCTCTTTTTGAAGAATTTACTAAAGTTGATAACGATAGAAATTGGAGGTTTCGATTTGCTGTGGCTGAGTAAGAATAGTATTTTATTTATTGAACATAGTTTAATCATGCATATTACTCATAAAGTTTTATTTATTTATTTGTTATTTTAGTTTGAATTATTTATATTCCTTATTCTGTCTTTTGAGAATTCTTTATAAGTTTCAAAAAAGAGCTGGGCTTTCTAATTACAAGCAATTATACTACGAGTTAACAAAAGTGGAATATATTTGTCAAATTCCAACTATTAGTTCACACTCTCCATATATCTTGTTCAAATACATTTTTTTAAACCTGTTAATACAGTTTTTTCAAATAATTCATTCATTAAATTTAATTGATAACTAAAAAAAAAAAAAAATTTCTTTGTTGACCTGAGTAGGAATTTACTTTGCTTTTCACAATTTTTGTAAACGACTTCCTCTTATTCTTCAAATATTGGCAAACCTGAGTATGTGAAGCATTTTTTTTTTTTTTCCCCTTCCAACAAAAAACAGTTTGAAACTTTTCTGATATTAAACACACAAAAATCTAATCGTTTTTCTTTGTGTTTTTTTCTATTTATTATGCTATATATATATATACAGTACCGCTCAAAAGTATCAGTACACCTAGAAACTTATGACACTTTGAATTTTGCCATTTTTTTTATAACTTCTTTAAAAATGATCAAAAATACTTCTGCTTTAGCTCATTTTGAAGCTTAAAATCTCTACTTTTATGTACTCTAATTGTTTTTAATTAATATATTTTGCAACTATGTACAATTACACTCTAAACAATTATAGAAAATTTTATTAATTTTTTGTGAAGTTTGACGCGATGTACGGGCACAAAGGGGTTAGATATTGTTAATTTTTATTATACCATTGAAAAATTTGGACTTTTAGCTTTCATTTAAAAAAAAAATTATTATATATTATTATATAAAAATAATATTAAATTTTAATTTATTTTAATTAAAAAAATTTCATATCATATTATAATTACACTAAAATTCATTATAATTGCTGAAAAATCATTAAATTCTGTATAAAAAAAAACATGTTTTTTGGAATTTTTTTTTTAAATGAAAGCTAAAAGTCCAAATTTTTCAATGGTATAATAAAAATTAACAATATCTAACCTCTTTGTGCCCGTACATCGCGTCAAACTTCACAAAAAATTAATACAATTTTCTATGATTGTTTAGAGTGTAATTGTACATATAGTTGCAAAATATATTAATTAAAAACAATTAGAGTACATAAAAGTAGAGATTTTAAGCTTTAAAATGAGCTAAAGCAGAAGCATTTTTGATCATTTTTTTATAAGTTTCTAGGTGTACTGATACTTTTGAGCGGTACTGTATATATACCTTAAATCAGAACAAATGATCTAAAATGAAATTTTATCTGTTCAAGGGGAGATTTCAAATATGAATATAGTTATTTTCTGCGAACACTTTTTATACTGTGGAAACTTAGAGATAACATGATGCTAATGTCCTATCTTTTTAGATCATTTTACTAAGTTAAAATGCATTTGTTTTATATATTATGACGCCCGGTGGCTGAGCGGTAGCGCTGTCGCGCCACAGGTCCCTAGTTCGATTCTCGGGACTCAGCCTTTCATCCCTTCAGTGGGTCGATAAATGAGTAGCAAGCATGCTTGGGGTCTAACACTGGGTGTTCCGCGTTCGGCTGACCTCCTGACCGGAACATCAGCTCCTGCACCCCAGAGCCCAAGGTCAAGAAAACTGAGATGGGCACAGTCGGCCTTGGCCCTGTATGGGCTGTCGCGCCACTGAGTTTAGTTTATATATTATGCTCACAGAGTTTAAATAAATTATTTCAATATAAAAATTTTCTCTCTCTTTCTTTCAAAAATATCTAAGATGAAAAAATAAATAAAAAAATTCATTGAGCAAAAGTAGATTTGCTTCAATTAAAACTTCAATTTTAAAATTGCTGTTAAAATGTCAGAAAAGTGTGTTTTTAAGAACTGGTAAGGAAATACTAAAGAATAAGAGCAAAGGAAGGTGGCATCAACATTTTTTAAAGTATCCTCTTAAAATAATCAAAACTAGAGAATAATTAATTGCTGATAAAAAATTATTAAAGGCATGCTGAAAGACAATGTCTGAGCATAAATTTTTCAAAAAAGTAACTTTAAAAAGTTTATCGCTTCATTCACATGGTGCCAGAATTGAGTCGTTACCGCATTGTGAGAGAATATAGCATGCAAAATTCCAATGAATGAAATCAAAATAATCCGAGTTATGACTTTCGTAATACGAAATTTGGTCTTTGCTCAGCAAATTTCTCTCGAGCAACACCGTGTGCAGTAGATTTTCAAGGCAGTGTCACATTAGTGCATCATTCAGATGACTCAATGCTTTCACAGCTGCCAACTGCTCCGAATTTTTCGGATTCTATCCTAATTTTTAAACGAAATATGAAAATCCGATATTTTTTTTAAAAAAATCCGAATCATATTAAAATTTCAGTAGTTTTGCTTTTGAACTTATTCTTTGTTTTATTCACCGCAAACACATTTCCTTTGCGTGGGATCATTTGAAGAAAATGCACGTGCAAAAACTAAGCGGTGAGAACTAAGCTGCAGTGGCTTGTGAGGGCATCGTTTCAGCTTTTCATCGTTCAGCGTGGCATAAGGCCTTAATTTGTTGTTATCGTGGCTTCAGTGTTATAAGAGCGAACAAAACTGCTTTTAGAAGCTTCAATGAATGTGTCTACTTTCCAGTCAATTTTAGTAGCTAAAACCCAATTAAATGGTCTTTGGTATGAGCAAAAGAAGTATTTTTTATGCAGATTATTTAACTGTGTTTTACAAATTGGAGAAGAATATATTTATATTAAAAGGTAAATGTTGTTTTTAAACTATTATACCTGTATTTCTAATAAAATTTTGGTATTATAAATTTTCCATAAAAGATAGTTTTAATAGTTTCGTTTTACTAATTTACTTAAGCTATTCAAATATATTTTTATATGTTCTAGTTTATAGTTAAATTTTTGCCTTACTCTCGTAATTAGTGCGTATAATTTTATCATATATAGTGTTCCTAATTTTTTATTCCTAAGGTTGGGAGCTATGTGGGCTTGGTTGGGAGCATTCCAGGCAGTTGACTGTTGTCGACCAAATCCTTAGGTTGGAATGATCTTTTAAAAACAAGACAAACCAATCCAACCAAGAAGACTGTTAGAAATAATTATTGGAGATAAACTTTCAAGATAAAATTATTTCATAGGCATAGCCAAGGGCATAGGGATGGCATAGCCAAGCAACGTTAAAGTCTCGATCGGTTATGCCTCAATTGTCCAAAAAATAATCGAGCCCTTTGATGTACTGTAGATATAAAAAAGAAACTTGAACAGTGCAGTAAACCAATATTCTTTTTAGCAAACTTCATTCATTTGTTTTCATTCATATTGTGCATTCATTTTAATTATACACTAATGGAAAATATTAACAGATTTTTTTTAAAAAAAATTATCCTCTTTTCACTTTTATTACCAATAAGCAATTTTTCCGCATTGAAGCGTTGCAAAATTATTATTTTTTTTAAACCCCTGATATAAAGATGCCTGAGATAACCAAATTCCACTTCTAACTTTTTATGTATTCATCTGACCATAATTAATCATTCAATTTAATCAAATAAGATCTCTTTACTCATAGTGAATTGTAACTACCTTTCATATTATTGTATAAGAAAGTACTATTTTTCTTATCACTATTTTTAAGCAAAAATGGCCATTAATGTTTTTTTTTTTTATTTATTTTTATTTTTTTTTTTTATGACTGGACCTCTGCAATTTCATGTTAGCTTCGTCATGAAACATATCTTTTGTACTTATTTTTCCCTTTTCTTGTAGGCAACTGCGGAAAACATCCGATTTATACGATGCTTTGGAGATTAAAAACTATTTTTTACCCGTTGCCTCTACATTATTGCATGATAAAGTTTCAACAGTTAGACTGGCAACTGCTAAATTGGTAAATAATATTATACAATGTATTTTCAAAGTAAATTTTTTTTCTTTCTTAATTAACTTCTTGGGTATTATAAAGTGTTTCAATGAAACACTTATTTTAAAAAAATTGCGTAAAATGATCCCATCTTAAAAATTCCTGCCCGTGTTTTTTCACAATAACTCTTTTCAAAATTTTATGTTCCAGATCAATGCATTTTACTTCAAAAGTAAAATACAGTGAAACCTCCTGTTATGGACACTCCTGCAAAATGGAGGCCTCTCAATGCGGACATATTTTTAATTCCCCGGGAATCTTCTATGAATAAACCATTATGTATATTCTCCGCAAAGCGGACACTCCCGTAACTGGACGCGGACAGTCATTTTGGCCCTGAAACGTTATTTTCTATCTCTTCAATCCGGACACTACTTTTTCAAAATTTGGGGAAAAAATAACTATTTCTGTTTTAAATTGCAAGGGGAAAAAATGCAACTTTTCGCCATTTTTAAAACATGTAAATTTTTTGCCTTATCCATAACTAAAAATATTGTTAAGCTATTTCACTACTGATCAATCATTCTCCTTGCCTTATTATTGTAAAGAAAGGAGAGAAAATGATACTGCTCTTCTGAATTAATTCTGACGCCTGCATCTTTTAATTTTTTCATCTGGACCACACAGGTTATGAGACCCTTCAAGTTGAAATGACATCTTAAATGCTTTCAATGCTTCTCCCCCATTGAAAATTTCTTTAATTTTCTTAGCAATTTGAAGACTGTATTTAACACAGCTGGGGTAAAAAAGAGAACAGAAATATAATTTTTGATGTGTTTATATAAATGAACTGCTTATTCAGACACTTGATAGCTGATCAATTGTGAATAATCAACTCTATAGGTTCTCATGACTTAACTGTGAATCGTGGGAGGTTTACTTTCAAGAAGGTATTAACCATGTTCCCTTTCAAAGTAAAGGGAGTTAAACTTAATAACTGAAACCGAATGAGGACTGAAAGCTCCTATTCGGTATCATACATCTGACTTGAGTATCTATGCTAATCGGTAAATTATATCATTTATCTGTACCTACATCAAGAATTATGTTTTTATATCAAACTTCTTTATATATTCTTTTTTATTTTTCCTAAAGTTTAAATAAATGTACTTGTAGATAGTTATTGTAAATTATATAATTATTTCTACATCTTTGAAAATATTTTAAAAGCAATTAACAGTGTTGAACTTCATTATCAGGGTACACTTCCCGTAAGCGGATAACTCTCATAAACGGACAATTTTTTCCGTCCCTTGAAAGTCCGCTTAACGGAGGTTTCACTGTAATTGTAAATTATTATCATTTAAACTAAAGTTTCCAAACAATTGAAGATAAATTAAGTTGATAATTTAGCCTTAATTATTATAGAATTTGGCTAAATTAATATAAATGAATCATTATGTATAAATCAAAATGCATTTATTTTGAATGCACCTTTAATTAGGATGGAAAAGTAAAATATTTATTCCAAATGAAAAACATATTATAAATTGGGGTTCGTAAAACATCCTTATAAATATTTTTTTAAATTTATTTGACATTAATATTTTAGTAATCAATATCATAAAAAAATTTAATCTTTGATATAATTTAAATTTTACATTTTATGAATATCTAGACAGTTTGTAGTGATTTCAACTATAATGAATATTAATTTACTTCATTTATAAAAAAACTCAGTTTTTAGGAAATAAAATTAATTATGTAGTCTAAAAAAGTTATACTTTCTTAAGCAAGTTGTAAGATATAGTTTATAAATCAAGTTGATATTTAATTCTACAACATAAAAATTACTTTTTTATGATAACATTAAAATTGAATTAGATTTTAAAATTTTTATTTTTCAAGATTTGAATAACATCAGAAATTGAGATTCATAATTTGTTTTCGTAAGTTTATAGGAAGAAGTTATGAGAGAGAATATAGATTTATATAAAGGTTATCTTGTAGTGTTACATTATGTTAAATTTTTTTTAAAGCAGTATGTAACTTTATCTTTCAGCATTTATTGTTATATTTACTTATCTCATAAGCTTCCTGTCAAAATTTGCAATTAAGTTAATGAATACGAAAATGTAATTCGGAATTAACTTTACACAACATTGCCAAACTATCTGTTGCGCCTAAAGTTAAATTAGAATTTAAAAAACAAAATTGTAGACTAAGTTGAGCTAAGTAACCAAATAAAAATTTTGAATTTTAACTCAGTAGACTCTGGAACTAAGTCTATGTTGATGAAATAAAAAAATTTTTATCTTTTAATTGAATTTAACTTTTATGTAACAATCTGTTTATTGTTAAGAATCTAGTAATCTAAAACTTCTCCAAAAAATGATTACATTGCAGCAAAACAACTGATAAATACTTACCAAACATTTAACTTTCATGTTATGAGCAAATCCTGCAGATTCAGGAATATAAATTTTAAAATAATTCTGGAAAAAGCACAGGTTTTTTCAAACCATGAGTTTAAAACTAAGTTGCTTAATCTTATTTTATTTATGATAAAAGCAGGGGAGAAATTCTTCCTACTTTGCTTTTTTTTAAACTTTAGAGAAAAGAATATACTATGTTAATTTTCCATTATTTCTTAATGTTTCTACGTTCTTTTATTATTTTGCTTTATTATTATTTTTTACATAAAATTTATATAAAACTGTTTTACTGTCAATGTATACATATAGTTAAAAAAAAAAAACTTTTTTACCTATTTAATTATTTACAAATTTGAAAAGTTTGTAAATAATTCAATAAGAGCGATATTGTTTCACATGCTTTTTTTATTTTTCGTGATTTAAGTTCAGTGTTTTTTCAGATATCTCTAGAGAGAGGTTAACTTATGTTCTTGGCCAGGGGTCGGCAACCTGTGGCTCGCGAGCCACGGGTGGCTCTTTTAATGTAAAGTTGTGGCTCTTCAGTTCCATACAAAAAAAATTAATAATATGTTATCGAAACCCTTAAAAATAAGAAAAAATATTTTTAAGTACATAATTTCTCAAGAGCTTTCTATTTTTACAATCGTTAATTACAAGCCGCTACGCTTAGGTCCTTTGTCAACAGGGGTGAGAGGGGTGTCTCATTCCGACTCGATTCCGAGTATTCACACAGAAAAGTGGCAAGTCTGTTGGAGCAGGCCATTACCGACACTATGAAAAGGTGCAAAAAAGGATGGAGCCAAGCGGCTCTGATCCTGTGAAGCAGCAAACAAAACCCCAGAAAATTCTGTCAACTTGAAAATTCGAGGGTGTTTTAAAAGTGGTTAACTAGAAATGCCTTTTTCTCATGTTTTCTCTTACTCTTTCTAAGAATAAAGACAATATCTTTGTCCATGTCGTTAAGATGGGGAAGGAAGGGGCTCAATGCACATGCAGCTGTGGTTTTCTCTAATTGCTCAGTTTCTTTTCACTCACCTCACCAGTTACTTCACTGACCTGCCTTTAATTGTCCAGTTTTCTCAAAGCGTAATTTCATATTATTGAATAAAATAGAAACTCCGCTTGCAAGCCAAGAATCATCAACTGCAGTTTAAGTTTTGAAAGTAAGTATAAATTTTTTATGAATATTTACTATTTGCAGTCTTATAATTTAAATATTAAGTTACATTAAATGTGTTATTTCCCAATTAAATAATTCTTCTATTATTGCTTCAAAATTTAGGAATAAGACTTTAAAAAAATTAATTAAATTTTAAAATATATATGGGTAAAAATTTTTTCTTTGAAACAGATGGAAATTTTTTTAATCTCTTTTTTTACAGTAAAATGATTAACAGAAAGAAAAAAGGGCAATTAAAAAATGTTATGTAGTTTATATTCATTAGTAGGAGTTCGAGATAAAAATTGATAAATAACATTTGAATTCTAAATATAGGATTTTTTTTTTTTTTTCATTATCTTTAAATAGTTATTTGCTAAGCTTTTTAATTTTGTGTTTGAAATAGTAATTTAATTTAAAATTTTTTCAGTTGAAATTATTTTTAATAGATCTTATTTAATTGAAATTTCACAAATCAAATTCTATAAATTATCTTTTAGACTTAAGTTAACAGTTTTCCATTTGTTTAAGTTAATTATTAGTAAAATGAAACTTAATATTTTTGTAATTATGTAAAAATTAAATTCACTGTTTTGTATTAAAAAGGCAGAATAATCATTTTAGCATCAATGTTTTCATAAATTTTTAATTGTTAAATCGATAACCTAGTTACTAGTAACTTTTGAAAATTTAAGAAAGTGTAAAACCTAACATAATTATGAGATTCAAATGAATTCCGAAAAAGAAAAAAAAACAATTGATTATCTAAATAAATAAATAATTCACCTATTTTGTTTCCCAAACTAACACCATAAATTTTTAAAATTTACAGGCGAGACAAAAAAAAAAAAGATAAATAACAAAAAAAATTTATATAGGCATATGAATTAAAGAGAATGTTTCTCTATTATTAATTTAAGTTTAATTTAGTTATGTTAATTGTGAGAATTTTCAGTTTCCCTCTCGATAAACAGCCAAAGTTAAGGTTTTTGGATTTTAAAAATGTCTCTTTTTTTAAAAAATTTTTAATACCTTTTTAAGTAAAAAAAAAAAAAAAAAAAAAACACTGTTTTCTTTTCGTTACATTTGGTTGAGGATTAAAAAAAACCTTTTATACCAAAAAATGTGTTTTAACTGTATTTCTTCAAAATACTTAAGGAAGTATGAAAAAAAATATGAATTCATTTATTGCAATTGTTATTTAAATTCTTTGTTTCCCATTTATATAATTGCATTTCTTAAATTATTTTTAAAAAAAATATTAAACATATTTAGGTCAAAACAATATAGCCACCTAAAAAATATTTTTATGGATATTCATACATAATTTATCATTTTAAAATGTAAAAATTTTTATTTAGCTTTTTTTGTTTAAGTTTGCTTGATTGATTATATTTAATGTATCTTACAAAATTAGAAAAATTAATACATTGTAACAAAAAATTTTGAAATTTTAAAAATATTTACAGCAATTTGTTATTTAAATTTCGTGTTCACTTTTTTATATTTATTGCTTTTTCTTTAAAAAAAAATTTTCATAAATATAATAAACATATTTTGGTAAAACAATATTGTCATTTATCAAATATTATTTTTATGAAAATTCATACATAACTTATGTTATCGTATTTAAAATTTTATTTTAAATACTATAAATTTTTGTTGATTGTTAAATTTTTTTCTGTATATTTATTGTATTTTACGTATTAAAAAATATATTCTAGCAAAAATTTCAGAAATTCGCAAATTATTTAAGTCTTGCCTGTGTGACTTCTTTAGTAGCCTGATATCACACTAAAGCGACAGGATGTTAAAATAATACAATAAAAACTTTCATGCAAGTAATAAAATAATATAAATAAATACATTATGTTAAAATAAAAAACAATATTTAATACTAAAAATAAATAATTATTAATGAAAGAAAAAGTATTAAACGTAATTTATGGATAAGAAATAATTGAAATGATTCTACTTAAACTGCCTTAACTAGAAAAAAAAAATTCTTTTGTGATTTAAGGTTGTTTTTTTTTTAATCTATAAAAGTGATATATAAAAGAAATAACGCCTTATTTATTTGCTTCATTATTTTTTAGTTACCTTAATTTAGTTAGGAAACAGTTTAGAACTTTCCTTTTAGGAATTTAGAAACCTTTTAGAACTTTCCGAAGTTTTTTATCTTCAAGCTTTATAAAATATGTTAATTTTTAAATATCTTTACTGTTACTTACTCCCAGAATTGTGAGTTGTTTTATTAATTAGACAGAAGATAAAAAGTATAATAGAAATTAAAAAACTATATTTTCTTTTAATTATTTTGAATAATTACTGGTACCACTTAGTTATCAATAAAACCACATTTATATACCTATGAAGGTTGCATTTATAAGCGCTGAAAAAATTCTTTCGATGTTTATAACAAGTCTAAATGATTTCAAAATAAACTTGGGAAGCTCAAGTTTTGTTGCGCATTTGAACTCTTTTATTTATTTTTTTCATTATATATATAGTCAGCAAATTAAACTTCAACATCCCCCCCCCTCTCGAATCGGTTAGCGACTGGCCTGACTACGCTATCACATGCTGCTTGGGGGAATTAAATAAATTGTTTACTGTCTTGGATAGCTAACTAAAATTTTAAAAAATTATCTTTTCAGCTCCGCCAGCATGGCCTCTGGTAATAAAAGGAAAAGAACAGAAGAAAAAAACCGAGAGTTCAATCAGAATTGGGCAGAGTTGTTTGCATTCGTATGCAATACAGATGGCCTTCCGACTTGTCTCATTTGCCACGAAAAACTCGCACACAATAAGAAGTCAAATTTGGAGAAACACTTCACTACGAAACATACTCAGTTTGCTGGTAAATATCCAACCGGTGACGCACGAAAAAAAGCTATTGAAGAGCTCAAAAAACAATCAAGTTCCATACTAAGTAACTGGGCGCAATCTTCTAATGTAAATCGGGCAAGCTTTGCAGTATCATTAGAAATTGCGAAGCAAGGAAAACCTTGTTCAGATGGTGAGTATGTCAAAGATTGCTTTATACGTGTATCTGAAGAATTATTTTGTTAATTTTAAAAACAAAGCGGAAATAATGAAAAAAATCAATGACTTGCCATTATCTGCTAAAACAGTAAAAGATAGAACTGCTAAAATGTCTTCAAATGTAACGCATATACAAGTGGAAGACATTAAACTGGCTTCTGCCTTATCACTTGCTATAGATGAGTCTTGCGACATGAAAGATACGGCACAAGTTACCCTTTTCGTCATATATGTCGCCTCAAGGTCCAAAAGAAGAACTGCTAAGATTGCTACCACTCTCAGAGCAAACTCAAGGAGAAGATATAGCAAATGCTGTGCAAAAATGCCTGGAAGACAATGGAATCGATCTGAATAGAATCGTTTCTATAGCAACTGATGGAGCCAGAAATATGACAGGAATACATAGAGAGGTGACATCAATTCTTCAGAAAAAAATTAACCACGAAATTTTAACGTTTCATTGCATAATCCATCAAGAAGCACTTTGTGCCCAAACATTTCCGTCTGAAATAGTAGAGGTCATGAATTTGGTGATTAAGATCATAAACAGCATCCTGGCAAAACCACTCTACCATCGTCAGTTTAAAGAATTTCTCGAAGAAATAGATAGCCAGTTTTCGGACCTACTTCTACACAATAAAATGCAATGGCTTTCTAAAGGCAACGTGTTGCAACGGTTCGCTTTGTGTTTTAGTGATATGAAAACATTCCTCGAAGAAAAAAACATAAGACATCCTGAATTGGAAGATGACGCATGGCTTCAAAAATTCTACTTTATGGTAGATACCACTATTAAATTAAATGAACTCAATCTAAAACTGCAAGGGAAGGGCAACCCTGCTTGAGCCTTGCTTGAAGAAGTAGTTTGTTTTAAAAAAAAAATGACTTCTTTTTGTTGGAGACCGGAAAATTGCTTTATTTTAAAAATCTGAAGCAATATCGCGATAAGGCAGATGCAACGATTGATACGAATTACTTCATCATCGCGTTAAGAAACATGAAGGATGGTTTTGCTGAGAGATTCGAGCAATTTAAAACAAACAAAGATACTCTCGCGTTAGTGCAAATCCTCTTAACACAAATACAAATGAGGTCAACATTGAGCCATTTGGAATTTATGCTGGATTGTTTCAAATGCAATTGCTATATTTAAAAACCAAAAACTTGTGGAGTAGCAAGTTCACTGAACTTAAGAGCAAGTTGGAAGAGTTAGAGGTCCAAAAATGCCTGCACATCGCTAATCACAACTGGACAGCTCTGAAAGAAATTCCACGAGTTGAGGCTCTCATATTCGGTGCATGGAATAGTCTTCCAGAATGCTACAGTTAAGTGAAGAAGTTGGCATATGGAGTGCTGAGGATCTTGGGATCGACATATCCGTGTGAGCAAGCGTTCTCTTGCATGAATATAATGAAAAATAAAAATCTAGAGTCTTGCTTGAAATTTATAACCACAAGTTGTAAGTCATATGTAATTAAACTTTCAAAAGGCATGCAAAGCCAATGCAATGCTCTCATTGATGTAAATACAGTGATACCTCGAGATACGAGTTTAATTCGTTCCGTAACCTTGCTCGTATCTCAAAACAATTTTCCCCATTGAAATTAATTGAAATGCCATTAATCCGTTCCAGCCCTAAAAATGCTATCCCCCATTTGTTTTTGTTACGTGTTTTTGAATAAGAAAAATGTATTTATGAATGACAAATATTGTGTAAAAACATAATAAAAGATAATGTAAAGCCAAAAAAAAACTGGTTTTATAAAGTGTATTTGTATTTTAGTCACTGCATTTCTCTTCACTGGTCTTTGCTTTTTTAGCCAGATTAAAAAAAACTGCCCTAGGCAGTTTGTTTCCTCCTCCTTTTCAGAATGCTGCAGAAATGAGTTAAGCAAGTGTCATTAAATAGTTCCGATGTACGACCAGTTGCAAGTTTTCGGGGTGTTTCTTTACCACGAATTGTGAAATTCTCTCCCACATTCCCATGAACTCTTTTATCTCACTTGTAGAGATAACCTCCACCTCTGGCTCTTCCTTGAAACCAATTTCTTGCAGAACCCCCGAATGCTGCTGCGACTGTAACTCTTGTAATTCTTTGGTCGTCAGTTCCTGAAAGTGCTCCTCGGCGAGCTCGCTCACGTCTCTCTCACCCTTAACCAGGTCCATGGATTTTCCCAGAGACACAATCTCCTCCTCTATTGGCACTTCGGGTTTGAATCCTTCAAAGCTACAGATATATATTTAGAGAAAAAAAAAAATTGTGTCTGATTTCATAACTTAATAGTTAGCATAAATTAATTTGCATATTAGAGGTCACTCTCAGAAATCATTAGGATTGACAGCACAATTTTCGGTTACTGACTCACTCAGGCCACAGCTTTCATGCAGAGGTCAAGGTCCTCGTTGTAACACTCGGCCAGGCCTGATCTAATCATTCTGAGGCATATCACAATGTTAAAGTGGTCCTTCCAGTATTCTCGAAGGGTGAGGTTTGTGTTCTCTGTCACCTCAAAGCAGCGCCGGAACAGGTGCTTAGTGTACAGCTTTTAAAAATTAGAAATCACCTGCTGATCCATGGGCTGCAGGAAACTTTAACTCTTCGAGGATGTCATGTTCGAGGTTCGGTGGGTGAGCAGAAGCATTGTTGAGGACGAGAAGGGCTTGCATGGCCGTTCCTCGTATCTCAAGACGAAATTTCGCTCCCTCGACAGCTCGCATCTCAAATAACTCGTATGTCAGGGCACTCGTATCTCGACGTACCACTGTATGTATATTTGAGTTTTTATATGAATAAATAATTATTTCGTATTTAAAACTATTTTTTTAATGAAAAATCATATATATATAAGAAAATACTATTATATTAAATCAAAATTTTTTAGTGGCTCTTTAAAACGGGGAAATTTTGCAAAATTGTAACTTTTGGCTCTTTCATTTCAAAAGGTTGCCGACCCCTGTTCTAGGCTTAATTAACCAGCAATTGTTTCTAGGCTTAATTACTCATAAAATAAACTTTTCACTTCTTCTGTATGTCTTGAAAATAAATAATTTTATGTTTTTTCTTCAGATGGCTGTCTTACTAAAATGTTTGCATCATGATAATCGCACAGAATCTTACTATCAGACAATGCTCGATGGTTTTGATAATTTATATCGTCAGTCACATAAATGGGTTTGGAGACAGACGTGAGTCCGGGTTTTTTTTCTCTTTCTATTTCTGTGTCATTCAATTTATCCTAAAGATCAGAGGTGAACTTTAATAATTTTTCTGTTTAAACTTTTTGTTTAACACATTGAACGCCACACTAACTTTACATGTCTTGCCCGTCAGGCCACAACGGTAAATAACTACAAACAAAATTTTCAAATATGAGACAGATTTTGCTAGTTTTTAAAAGGTTTAGCATCATCAGAAAAAAAGTGGTGAATTATATAAGCCTACGAATTGTTTAGAAATATTGGTGGATAAAAACCTAGTAAATTGAATGTATTAAACCAAGAATCACAATAATAGAATAAATTTTGGATAAATTTTCTGCAGTTCCATAAAAGAGTAAATTTTATAGTTCTATATCATGTTATACGCTGTTAGCCAGCTGTTTTTCGCGGCCTATGTGAAAGGTCAGTGTCAGCAAGCGGTGGCAGACGCAGCCTAAATGTAATTTTAGTGTCAGCCACCGATGTCTGACACAGCGCTCAACGTGTTAAGACTAGCTTTTATTTAAAATAGGAAATCATTACTACTTGTTGTAAATAGGTGAGTTCTGCTTTTAGAGAAAGTTCTAAATTAACTTAAGAGAAGTTAACAGTAGTCTAAACATTGACTGTCTCGTTCATCATTTTCTTTTGTTGTCATTCTTCTATATTTAATAATAATGATTCTCTTATCAATATTTTAATTACAGTATAAAGACCCGTATATGGACATCCCTGTCCCGGAACAATTTAAATTAACATCTCTTTGTCTTTCATTACTTATTGGCATTCGTATTCACACGATCTAAGATCGCACATCATGATTATCACAATTTTACATCAAATGTCGCAATTCTTATTTACGTAACCACAATTTCGATTCGCACCCATGTGGTTAAAAAATTATACATTGCAATTTGTTTTCGTGCAATTTTAAAAACAAACATCAATATTCGCATACATACATACAGAGCCCATGCTAAGCATTTGTCGCCTTACCAAATGATGAGATAAAAATGTGTGTTTGAATGATTTTTTCCTGTGGAAAGAGATTTATATTTATCTCGATCGTCAAAATGAACTTATCTAAACAAGTCAGTATTTTTTATTACAGTGGATGCTCTGCATAACCCGTTAGAATTAGGTACAAATAATATAAGCCTGTAACTAACTACTGTAAAATAATTTTCTATGGGGAAAAAATTAATAAACAAAATTTTAAGATTTACCTTTGACAAAGACTTTTGAAAATTGGTGAATAATTTGAAATCCTTAGAGCGGGAGGACTTTCATATATATATATATAGTGTAACCCCCTATGGCAGAATCTCAATCAACATGGCTTCAAAGTCGCAGAACATTAGAGTCTATTTTGAAAGATTTTTCTTTTAAGAAAAGTAAAAAAAATTTATTTTCTACAGAAATTTAAACGTGATATTTGAACTTTTGACATGTTCAATTTACGCCACAGTATCGTAAATCGATATCGTAAATCGCTCAAAATCATGTTTATGAAAGTGTTGCGCGCCAACTTTGTTTTGCACACCTAGACGTAAGATTCGAAGTGCCTCCCTCATCTGAGCAGGCGTTTGAATTTTGTCCTCGGTAGCACTTTCGGGTTCATCATCGGCATCAGAATCTTGTGACGAAGCTTGATCTTTGACACACTTTGGCTTCGCAAATGTCCTCATCAGTTAACGAAGTATTAGTCTCAACCTTCTCGTCGATCTCCATCCATGATAATCCTCACCATTCATATCGGGCGGGGGATTGAAAACGTCTTCCATTTCTTTCATCATAGCAGCATTATTTTCCTCTGGTTGATAAAATCCCCAATGACTAAAACAATTTCGAATTGTTTTTTCCGAGACATTATTCCATGACATTGTTAACAAATGTATGGCATCCAAAACATTTGTTTTTTTTGGCTAGATCGTTCACATTAAGATCTTCAGCGTCTTGGTCTTCCATATTTTCTAAGATCCTTGAACACATTTCCTCTCTGTAATATGCCTTCAAGGTGCGGATAATTCCCTGGTCACACGGTTGAATTAAAGAAGTGGTGTTTGGTGATAAGAACACAATATTTATCTTCTTTAATGAAACAGTTACATCATGCGCAGTGCAGTTGTCTATGAGCAGAAGTATGTTCCGTTTTAGCCGCTTGTCCCATTTCAACAGCCATTCGTTAAAGATGGTGGTCGTCCAAGCCGTTTTGTTGGCAAAATAATCGACAGGCAGATTTTTCACACCTTTGAAACAGCGGGGATTCTTACTTTTTCCAATCACTAAAAGTTTTTCTTTAGTGCCGGTCATACTAGCGCAACATAGCACAGTTAGGCGATCCTTGGAGATTTTACACCCTTGAATACTTTCCTTCTGAAACATGTAGGTGTGTTCAGGCAATGCACGAAAATATAGGTCAGTTTCATCAGCATTATATACATCTTCAATTGAATATGTGGCAATAAGTTTAGGCCATTCTTCTTTAATCCACTGATCTGCAGCTACATTATCGGCATCTTTTTGTTCACTGTGTGTCCTTCAAAAGAGTATGTTCTGCCTCTTTCTCCAGTGTTGTAACCATCCTTCTGTGGCTACGAAGTTTCCTTTACCCAATTTTGCAGCTAAATCTTCAGCTTTTTGGTGCAAAATTGGACCATTAACATGAGCGTCCCTTTCACGAACGTTTGTGAACCAATGTTTTAATCCAGATTCAACCTCTTTGTCTTTTCCATCTCGATTTCTTTTACAATTCAGATTTTCGTTCAAAGTGTAATTTTTTTCGATATCTCATGCTTTTTTAAAATTTTGCACAAAAGCAGCTGCGAAACTTTCAATTGAGCAGCATCATTCCTTTGGCTCATTTTCAGAAATTTATCGTAACAATTTAAAATTTCAACCTTTTCTTTCACAGTAAGATCTCTCCGTTTCCTTTCCATTATAAAATACAAATCTACATCCGTACAAACTATGGTAAAACCGTATGAACTATGGTAAAGTGAAAACTTATGCTGATCTTCTGCATGCGTCTTTTAAACACTTAGATGTGGCAGTTCCACTATGATTTTTCAATGTATTTTGATATAAGCAGGCGGGGCTAAGTGATTTTGATAACATTAACCATAGTTTGTAGTTTGTTTTTTATAAAAAGCGCTTTTGTTATTTTAAATGAGTAACATATAATTTTATTATTATTAAAATTATCTTGCAGAATGATATTAGGGCTAGAGAGTTTTGTCGCAGATGGCTCAAAAATTTTGCCTCATGAGTATAACCAAAACAGAAGAATGGACCACTCTTATCTTAAAATAATAGTTTTGTCAGTTTTCGAACTGCAGTCAGCTAAACCTCTTTGGAGTGATCTCTGAGTTATCCCATAATTTTAGTTTAATTGAAATGAAAATATATTTATTGTAACTAAAATATATATATTCCGTTTATAGTTACATCTCCCTCTGCCAGGAGATTGTTGTGGAGGAATCCATGGATATTGCAGATTTCATTGATAAAGTTGCACCTAAACTCTTCTTTTTGGGTTATGATAAAGTGCCAAATGTCAGACTGTCTCTTGCAAGGTGCATTACATCTACGTTGCTGACAAACGGTGAGAGCCTTTTTCATTCGTCCAATGAATTTTGATGTTCATTTTTACTATCTGATTGTAATGGTCAAGTTGCTATAGTATACAAGGAATTTTGAGTTTTTCTTTACAAACTGGGAAAATGCAGGGAATTTATTTTTGTTTTTAAAAAATTGTTGCCACTCGGCGCAATCTAAGGGATATTTAAGGAAGATAGTACCATTATTTAAGTACAGTAAAACTTCGATTAACCGATGTTTCTGTTAATCGAGGCAATAACGAAGTCCAAACCTTTTTTTTTTTTTTTTTTTTTTCTCTTTTCCAAAATGAGCTTGGAAAAAATTATACTCATTTTAGTTCGTTGTCCGTGTTACTTCCCCACAAAAGCACTCAACTTCCAAGAAATATTACACCCTGAGAATGCTTTGGTAACAGATGATTAGAGTTGTTTTGATAGAGTTTATTTCCTTTTTAAATCTTTTTAGCTGTGAAACATAAGTTTATATATGTTTATTTTTACCATTTAAAAAACGTTCTATTGTTTTTTACTTTAAAAGTAGTTAAATTCGCCAGCACGGAAGGTTTTTATACATGGTTTCTATTAACCGAGATTTCCGATATCCGAGGTACTAGCGGTCCCAATTAGCTCGGATAATCAAGGTTTTACTGTATATTCAGCTGTTTCCCAGTAATTAAAGCTAGTATAGTTAGCCCAATATAGCTCATACAAGAGCACAGTTAATCTTTCCTCTTAATATATTGTGTATAATGCATACAAAGGAAGCACAGAAAAAATGTTTTCCTAATATTAGTGGCAACCTCAACTGGAAATAAATAAATTTTGTGTAACTATCGGGTTGTTCAGAAAGTAATTTCGTTTTTCCGATTGAGGATTTAATTGTATTTTTTCAAACCCAAATTCACACTAAAGCTGCATTATCATTATGTTTTGAGAGCTGATATAGTGAGGCTTTTATGTGAAAAAGTTCAATTAATTCTACGCAGTAGTTTTTGGTTGATGCCCTTTTTCATATGGAGAGCAACAAGCAGCATTTTCGTCATATTTTACTTTTTTACTATAGAAAAGGTAAAAGTGGCAACCTCAACTGGAAATAAATAAATTTTGTGTAACTATCGGGTTGTTCAGAAAGTAATTTCGTTTTTCCGATTGAGGATTTAATTGTATTTTTTCAAACCCAAATTCACACTAAAGCTGCATTATCATTATGTTTTGAGAGCTGATATAGTGAGGCTTTTATGTGAAAAAGTTCAATTAATTCTACGCAGTAGTTTTTGGTTGATGCCCTTTTTCATATGGAGAGCAACAAGCAGCATTTTCGTCATATTTTACTTTTTTACTATAGAAAAGGTAAAAGTGCTGCTCATGCCAGAAAGAAATTAACCAATGTGTATGGAGAAGATGTGTTGACAGAAGTTGTGTTTTCCCCCAAAAAAACGAAATTACTTTCCGAACAACCCAATACTCTTACACAAAAAAAATTCTGTTTTTATATATATATATAAATTTAATCATAAAAATTTCAAATGAAATAAAGTGAAACCACTTGGAAGCGACCACTCTCCGTTCTACCATAAAATTGCCGTTGATGAAGTTTAGTCGCTCTTAGTACCTCCACAAAATTGTTATCGGAGGTACGTGATTTTTCGCAAAAGATTTTATTTTTAGTCTGTGTCATTTTTCTTAGTGCGTAAATGCCACTTCTGTTGGCGTCGTGAAAAGACAGATCGATGAATAAAATTTAGCTTCTTTAAAAATGATCCCAAGTGATATAATTGTGTGTAAAAACAAATCTATTTATTTGTTTTGTTAAATTTTTTGTTTAAATGGTTTTTTTTCGTGTTTACTTATTTGACCTTTTTCACATTTGGTGCAGCTTTTTGCCCGGTTACATGGAGAAGTTTTATTCAAAACTTAGTCTGTAGAAAAAATTCCATTTGAACCGAATGTGGTCGCTACATATAGGAGGTTTTTCCTGGAAATAATTATTTTTCATTCCTTATTATTTTACGTTCTAGATAGGCAGGGTGGCTACCCACCTGGAATTATCAGGGAATTTTTTTTAATACTGGAAAAAACCTGGAATAATTAGGGAATTTCAAAGAAATACTGGATCTTTTTTTTTTTAATTTTAAATATTTTACCATCCGTTATATCCACTTCTATTTAGAGGTAAATTTATCGTAAAAAAAGTTTAAATATCATCAATTCAGCAATACTTTTCTTGCTTTGAAATTCTCTTCATTATTACCCTGTTAAACTAGAATGTCATTTCAAACTCTTTTATGTTGAGAAATGAATGGAGAAATCTGACCTCTTTGGAGATTCTAGGACTATGCAGTTTAAGAAAGGCAAAAATGTGGAAGGATTTGTATATTTGCTTCTGTTTATAAAAGTAGCGTTTTTTTTTTTTTTTTTTTTTTTTTTTTTTAATCTTTTAGTCTGTGGGCTGAATTCATTAATTGTTCCGATGCTTTGGGGATATTTTTTCTTTTAACAAAATTATTTAAATTGTTTTAGTACTTTTAACTTAATAAAATTCTCCAAAAGGTAAATTTAATTAGAGATTTTATCTTGCACTCTTTTTCTGAAAGCTTGTGTCCAATGATATATGAATTATTTTGCTTAGCAAAGCCAATCGCTTATAGCTAAATTGTTGCATTGATGCTGGTTTTCTGGATTTCATGATAACTTTTATTTTTATTTCTGAAATTGTTTCTCCTTTTTACCCTAAAAAGCTGACAGAAACCAAGGAATATATGGAAAACATGTTTAATGATATATACACTTAGAATGGGAAGAAAAAAATATTATTTATATTTGTTTGTTAGAAAGAAGGAAAACAAAACTTTTTTTTTTTTGTTCTGCACTGTACAGGGACAGGTTTCAAGTTGAGCAATCAGATGACCAAAATTTTGAAACTTTATATTAAGTAAATTAGGTATCATTTCCAAGGTAAAGATTTGAAGATTTAGAAATAATGATTTTTAACTTATAAATATCAGTTTTTAATAAGTCATAGGCTGTTAAATGAAGGGCAACTCATTTGAAATTTTCAACTGTGGTAAGGGAATCTAACAAAGTATAGTTTTTTTTTTTTTTTTTTTAAATTTGCATTAATAATAGAAAATGGAAAAAATAATAGTTAAAGTAAACTATAACAAAACAGGTTGTCTTGCTCAAATGTGTAGAAACATTTCTCATTTTAATTTACAAAAAAAATTCTCAAGATACACTTGTGATGTTTTAGGTGCAACACGAAAATACGTAATTAATTGTACTGCAACACTAAGAGATTTATTATAATCAAATAATTTTTTTCTGTTTAAAGCAAGATTTTGATAATAATAAATATTTTCATTTTAAATTAATAAATAATTATTTTTACACCCCACTCAGTCAGACACCACTGCTTTTCATTTCATTACATTTATTTTTATTTATTTTCCTCTCTTATTTCATCTTTTCTTTATGAAATGAAGTAAAATATGAAGAGAAACAATATAAATATTCCTTAAGGTTAATTTACAATAATATATTTCACCTCAGTATATTTTTAACCTTAGTAATAACCTTAGTATATTTTTTTAATTTAATTTTTTTATTTGAGGTAAGCATCTCAGTTTAAATATTTAACCTACTTGCATAGCAAACTACAACAATAACTCACATCCTATTCAATTTTTAGGTAAATGGGATAAAAATTAGTTATTTATTAGGCCTGTAACTAGTCAATGAAACTGGAGAGGGGGGTGTTAAAAAGAGATAAAAAATTCTTGAATTCGTATTGAATTTTTTCCCAAAAATTTGGCCTATCTTTTATGCTATAACCGGACATATGGTCTTTCTTATTCACTCCTAGCTATGCCACTAAATAGAAGTAAAAGGCATATCGATAAATATTGTCTGCTACAAAAAGATTATTTAATTTTATGCAGGCTAATGATAATAATAAAGCTATTATCATTTTTCCTGTACCCAGAAAAATTTGTTATAGCCTAATACAGTCAAAAAAAAATTTTTTTTCCTTTTAATATACAGTGATTATTATTTTTTAATTGAATTTTTTCAACATTTTTTTCCATATTTAAAAAGTTTTTTATTCCATGATTTTTAAAAGGATTAAATTTAAGAAAATATTGCTTAAATATGAGTTTTATTTATATTGTTAATACGTATATGACATTGATGTTAATATGTTACATTATTGTTTTAATATATGTTACATTATTGTTTTAATATATGTTGCATTAGTTAAAATGAATGATAATTAAAGTTTAAATTTCTATCCAATTTGAGAAATTTATGTCGGACACTGAAGTAAAAAATTTCAAATTAATTATGTATCATATTTCACAAACAACTGCATAGAATCTTTTTATTCAAATGTCAGCTTCAAAATTCAGTCAAGTTTACATTTAAATTACAAACAAATTCATAGAAAATTTGTAAATTAGTAATCATTTTTTGCTTTCACGGGGTTCACATCCGACAGCAACAATTTAATTAATTTAATTTGAACTTATAATAATCAGTTTATAAAACAAACTGTTTTTCATTAGGTTATGATGTACTTAAATATTTAATGTAAAAATGTGTTGATTATAAACTTCTGTTTTATAAGATAGTTTTTCTAAGAAATTCATGTTCATTTTTTTCTAACACCATGGAGTTGCCCAGATGTTAAAACAAAACCAATTAACTCATCTAAACTAGGAAACCATGTTAGATTGGAATTCTTAATATATTCTAATTTCCATTAAGAAAGAATGAAAGTTCAAGAATTTTCCCTATAGAATATGCAACAAGACATTGGCCTTTACAAATACTGAATATGTCTTAAAATAATAATGCTAATTTGAAACAAACAACATTTTAAACATTTGCCTAGGTTTAAAGAAAATTATTTCAATGAATTTTATAAGGAGCACTGTTTGTATAAAATACAGTATAAAATTGCTCTATATTAATATGTAAATAAATATGAAAATGTATTGGTTTCTAATCACCTGGAATTATTTTCATTTGCTTAATAAAAATATAATCAGGGGTCTGTTTAGAAGAAATTTGGGTCGTTTAACGGACTCTTCACAAAGTATGTTAACTTAAAAATGATCACAAAATGACTTTTTTTTTAATCAGACCCTTCACAAGCTTGTTTATGTTCATTATTATTTTGTTAATCGAATAGACCAGACCCTTCCCAGGGCAGAAAACAAGAAAGATGGGTGTAAACGAATTAAAGTTTGTCTTCTGCAGATGATTCTTCGAAATGAATATTCTGCTTTCAGCAGTATGGGCTGAATACCAAATATTTGTATGTTTCGTCTCTAATTTAGAAGCTGCAATTGCTGTTTATTTTGAAAATTTAAATTTTTTTAGTATAATTTTACAGTGCTGAGCGTAATCTAGTATCTATTTACTTTTTATAAACTCCTTGAAAAGTTTTTCTGCAATATTCATCAGAAACTAGTTATTTTATCATGATTATGTTAAGTTTTAGAAAATGCTTATGAATTTTATTGATTTTATGTTTATAAATTAAGAAATTTAAACAATAGAAAAAAGGTAATTTTATTTCTGCCCAGATCCTAATTATGATATATGTATGTATATATATTTTTGGAAAGTGATTAAAAAAATTTTGATTGTTCTTAAAATGTGCTTTTTTGTTTTAAAAAAATCTGGCTACGCACCTTGAATAGGATTTTTTTAATAAAACTTAATTTCAGTTATTTCTATTTTTACAGGTAATTTCACAACAAGCCTTCTTTGTACACCAGCTTTAGAGAACTTTCGCCAAGTTTTGAATTCACTCAATTCCGATGCGGATAAAGATGTCAGAGATGTTGCAAAAAATATTGATATTAGGATTTTATTACACCAAGGGGATTAAAGAAGTATTTGACTGCCACACACATTGTTTGAAGTCACTCATGTCAGCCAAATATCTATTTTTAGTGAGCAAATCAAACATTACAATAATTTAAATTTTGTTTAATAAAATAGTTTATTTTTGTCTTTTTTTTTTTTTTTTTTTTTTCTATACATTTTTTTGTTGCTATACATTTCTATGTGTGCTTGGATGTAATCTATATTTCAATTGTTAGAGAACTTTCGCCAGGTTTTGAACTTTAGAGAACTTTCGCCAAGTTTTGAATTCACTCAATTCCGATGCGGATAAAGATGTCAGAGATGTTGCAAAAAATATTGATATTAGGATTTTATTACACCAAGGGGATTCAAGAAGTATTTGACTGCCACACACATTGTTTGAAGTCACTCATGTCAGCCAAATATCTATTTTTAGTGAGCAAATCAAACATTACAATAATTTAAATTTTGTTTAATAAAATAGTTTATTTTTGTCTTTTTTTTTTTTTTTTTTTTTTCTATACATTTTTTTGTTGCTATACATTTCTATGTGTGCTTGGATGTAATCTATATTTCAATTGTTATTCAAATTGTTGCTTATCTTCAACATTAAATATCAAGATATGGCTTGTGTTAGGTTTTGATTTTTGATGGCAGAAGCTAAGGTTTTGCCAGGAAGCTTGAGTGGAAAAATTTTTGAAAAAATATATAAGAGCAGTTCGTAACTTCATGCCGCCGCACCTCGATCAGTCGCTCCTGCGTCTTTCGCTTTCCTGTGTATGTCGTCTTATTTTAAATAGGTATAACCTGCAATAGGTTTAATGTACAACCTGCGGCCCGTGAGAGCTTCTAAATGCAATAAAAAAGTTTCTTTCGATTTAGTTTTTGTTTAAACATTATAAATTCACTTTAAAATATTTAATTCCAATATATGATTACACAATAAAATGCGTATATATTTTGCACTTTCGTTCTGCTCTGTAAGCTTCTCTTTTGTTAGAATTTCGACCCCCCACCTCAATATTTGGTAAATTAATTATTGTGAAAAATGAAAAAAAGATTTTCAAGAAAAAGAAGAAAAAAAATTTTTTTTTTTAAAGCTTTAATTAAAAAGTTGAAATTACCAAATATTGTATATTATGAAATGTTAATTATGTTCTAAGTTTAAAGTACTTGTTGTCGTTAATATATTATGAGAAATATGTATTACATCTGTTAAAAGATCTTTTTCAGAAGTCTCAAAAGACGGACAATTTTATTTTTATTCATCTAAAAAAAATGTTTTACCTGCTGTTGTTTTTGAAAGTCAGAAAAAGAAAAGAAAAAATGTAATACTTGATCCCTAAAAGTATAAATTCTTATACATTGCGTAGAATTTGTTTTATAATAACTTCAGTAATTGTTATTTCGTTGCAAATAAAAGTACAATTTAGATTTTAATATTTAATGGTTTTATTTTTATTCATTGATAACAAATGATTTAAAAAAGCTGTTTGTTCGTTTGATCATCTCTTATTCATATTTAATTTTTTGAAACTGTGATACATAGATTTATATTTCTACACATTTTAGCAAAGATCAGTGGATAAAATCTTTTTCGAAAGAATATTATTGTGTACATAGAAAGCTTGTTATTTGATTGCAAAAATAAATTGCAATATTCATTCAATGTTGTATCTTCATTCTTGTTTCTTTAAATTTGCTTGAAAGAGCTAAGTACATTTTCTTAGTAGTTAACTACAACTACTTTTTTTTTATTATTATTATAAATTTAGCGACTACAAACTACTTTTGAAATGTAGCCACTACTTCGCTACTTTTAGAAGACTGGAGAATTTAATTTTCACCAGTCTTCAAAATGATTTTGAATTGGTTTTGTTAAATATGACGAGTTATTAAGAAGGCTTCATTCATGTTTAAAAGAAATTGGTTTTTTTATTATTCTAAACTTTTTACGAATTTGTTCTATAAACCCTTAAACTCTATACTTTTCTCAACAGGAAATATTTTATTTAAAAAATGCTAGGAAATTATCAAATATTTGATTTAAGTGATCAATGCTTATTCATATCCTCCTGAAATCAAGTACCATGCGAAAAACGGACCACCCTGAATAACTTTTGATCTAATGACTGGATCTTTACCTTCTAGGACTCAATGGTTTAAGGGGTGATATTTTAAATTACGAAATCCAACACTAAAACGCGCTTTATAGTTCCTTTCAAATAGAATCTAGTCCGATGCTTAAAATTTGAGTTCTCAGGAACAATTCAACTGATTTTTCTGAGCATTGGACTTAATAGCGGGACAGCAAAGGATTTCCACCAATGAAATATAAAAAATTAGTGTTTCAACTTAAGTTAAAAGTAGTACTTAACTAATGTTAAGTAGTTACCAAGAATTGCTACCAACTACTGTTGGTTCTTTTTTGTGTGTGTGTGTGTGTGTGGCTCACTTACACTACTAAAAGAAGTGGCACACTCCACGTTAAACTACGAGAAAAAGCAGCGACTGCTTCTGACCACTGCCTGAACTTGAAGTGTTGACTCGCAGAGAGATTAATGGTATTTCATTTTTTCGTGGAATTCCACGATATAATTACTATATTTTCGGCGTCCAGTCTATCCATAGCGTATGAAAACGCCCATCATTTTACATGTTGCAGAGCTCATTCTAGGCAGAAAAAAGGGCATTATTATTCTAAAAAGGCAATAATTTCTCTCTATGGGCTTTATACATTCTATTAAAAATCATTGTCAATTAGTAAAAGAAAAGAAACTGTTCTTACTTTACAAAAAATAGCAAAACAATCATATTAATTACACATTTTTATTAATAAATTAACATATAAATCAAGTTAATTAACTTAGTAATTTATTTAAAATGCATGCATACATTAAATACAATAACAAATGTGTGTTTGTAGTAATGATTTAATAATTAAAAGAATGCCTTTCAGTTCTTATATTTTAAGATAGGTGCTTTAAGTAGTATAACAATATAATTAAAAATGCAGCATTAAATAATACGTTAAATAAAATAATAATAATTCAAATGAGCTTATGTTTTTAATACCATACAAATCACACAAAAAATTTTTAAGGATTAACTAAAAAAATAACATACAAAATTCAATAAAGCATCTTACTTAGTTCTCCTTCAATATTATATTAAACCAATTTAAGAGACTATTAAAACATGGATTTAATGATGGTCTATTTTTATTTCCACCATTTTTTTAGGTAAGCCTGAAACTAAAATCTGCTTAAATTAACATATTTTATATATATTTTTTTTTCATTTGATTATATTAAATCAGGGATGAGATTCTTCCGCGGATTCGCGGATTTCCGCTTTTTTTCAGATTTTTCCATTTTTCCCGCTAATTTCCGCGGAATTTTTTTTTTTTTTTTTGCACAAGTTAAAATATTTTATGAAGAATCTAATTTTCCGCGGAGCGAAAGTATTGAAGTCCTCATTCCTCCCTTTGAAGTTTCTCTGAAAATCATTTCCTTGGGGTGAAACTGTTTGACCTTCATAAAACACCCCCATAGTATCCTCAGTATTTTTTTATCTTCTGATGACTCATTACGGGAGATGTCTGCTTTTTTTTTCTTTTTTTTTTATTTTCGTCGTCGTCGTCAATATTTGATTGACCAATACCATTGCAAATCTGTTCTGTTCCCTCACCTTTTTCAATTCCAGCTGCACTTGTTCTTTAGTTCGTTCTTTTGTTAAGAGATCGTTTTTTTTTATCTGTTCTTATAATAATGGCCAGCGTTCGTAGGGATATCGTATCTCGTTCTTCTTCTTTTAACGTTCGGGAAATAGATAAAAAAGCTAAAAATCCATGGAGATGGGAATGGCTGGAAAAACAAATTGAAGGTATATATTTACGCGAGTGTTTTAGAAAATTGGATAAATGCGGTGTGTGCTATTGTACCGTCTGCGGCAAGGAGTTGGCATACGGATCCAGAGGATTTGTTACACTTACGGACCATGTTAAATCCTCAAAGCACAAGTCATTTCTTCAGATACGGAAGGAGCATTTTTCACTACCTGGTGAGTTGATTTAATACTTTTTTTCTTCATTTTCTTTAATTAGCTTATTTAGTTTTACATTTTATAAGTATTTAGATTTAATTATCAACTTTTAAGTATTATAAATTGGTTCTGTAAATCCTGGTGATCGAAATCAGAATATGATGACATAATCACCAGAAACAAAACTCGTTTGCAGAAAGTTTTTCTACTGTGGTGCATTGAAATATTTCTAGAAAAGGGTGCTGCCTCTTAAAAATTTTTTTTTTTTCAGCGCGGTATTATCTTTATCTTGGCTTTGAACAATCGCGGAAATTATATTAACTGCGGACAAGAGATATCTTTTATAAATTGTGTTCTATTATGTAGAACTACATTGTCTCGAATATTTTTCTTCAGAAAAAAAAAAATCAAAGACTTATTCAGGAAATTTTTTTTCTCATTCTTAGAAACGAAACCTCATCGCCAGAAACAAAACTTTCGTTTGCAGAAAAAATTTCAACAATGATGGCATGGAAATATTTTATTATAATAGAAAAAAAGTGCAGCTTTATAAAATGTTATTTATTTCTTGCATGGTCTAATGAAATGGCTTTGAACATCGTGTTCAAGTGGAAAGTTACACATTAACTACGGACAGTCTTAGGGCAGCGGCTCGCAAATGGGGTTCCGATTAATCTTAGGGTTCCATGAAAGATGTTCCGCGGGTTAGTACTTTTTATAACAAATGATGAGTTTTGAAACCTCTGATTATATTTAGATACCTCTAATTATACAATCTCAAATTCTCAATTATTTAATATTTCGGTTGCCTTTATTAAGTAAGATGCCAATAAAATGGAAATTGCAATTTTTAAAAGATAATATAATTCTTATAACAATATATTGAACAAATTATGAATAAGAACAAGCATTTATAAAATATTACATTAGCACTTCCTATCGTGCTTTTCAAAACAAAATGAAATTATTTTTTAATAAAGAAATAAGGTTTCCCTAATAGCCATTTTCCACAGCAGTTTTCATATCAAATTAAATCATAATTCAACTTATTTTATTCATTCATGTATACACACCAAAAGCAAATTCATAACTAGACTCGTTATAGAACAAGGACTGCAAATTTAATTGTCGAAAATAAAATCTAATAAGATTATTAATGATAGATACAACGATGAAAAATCTTCATTCCTCTAATTAAATATTTTAAACGTAGTTCTTTAAGGGTTATAACGTTCACAATTATCTTAATAAAAATAAACTGTATTTATATAGCCGGTGTTCCGCCGGAAGAAGGGTGATTATTTATGTGCAAAACACTTTTTAAATAATTGGAGAGAAAAAAAAATACCCGAAATTTTGGCAAGAAAAAAGTATGTAGATATCATTTATCCACAGAATGGCATCAGCGTTTTAATAAAAATATCGATGCAATATTTTATTTGTTTTTATGTAGAAGAAAATGTGGGAGTGGTGGTATATTTCTCCTTGTTTGAGGAGATAAAACTAATTTCTTCCTTGACCTTAAAGATCATTAGGTAAAGGGGGGAAGGGAAGGAAGGACTCTTTTATTTTCACTTGTTTTTCTGATAAGCTGCCATCAGTCAAACATGAAGGAGTGGCATGCTGAATTCGTTTTCTTTTTGATTTACGAGGGGGTGGGGAAAATATATTGCACATGCATATCAGTGAACAGAAGATGAAAGAGAAATATAAAAAAAAAAAGTATCCTAATACTTTACTAAGAAAAAGCTAAATGGAAATCAAAATATTAATTGGAATACAAAAACGAATTAAATATGGCTATTTTTTATTCAATAATACAGTAGGAATAATAGTTAAGATGAATTTAATCATCTAAAAAATAATCACCAGAATTTAATAAATTTACTCTAAACGTAATTGGCTGTGCTAGTGGGGAGGGGGGGATTGTTTATCTTTACTACTATTATAATTCATCCAAATAAAATGAATAAATTTTTATTGTTGGTACAGATTAAATTATTCTGAAGAGAGCTATAAAACATCTGTTAAGAGTCCAAATTTGAGTAGTAATTTTTTTTAACGCATTATTTAAAAAAGCGGATTAAACTTGATTTTTTATTATTGCAAATCTTTTTATAATTTCGGATAATACATTATTATTACGATTAATTATTCGGAACAAAACGTTTTTCTATCGTCTGTTATATTTATCTATTTGACACCGATTAAGAAAACAATATTTTTTTCAATTGAATAAATTCAGATTTTTTAGAAGTGCGGTATCATTTGCGAGTTTTATTTGATGTGGAATCACATCTGCTTTCGTTAAAAATCGCCTGCTTTTATAAAAAATAAAAGAAGATTGTTTATTAATCTAAACATATAACTATTTATTAATAATGGCAGATGATTATTTTACAGCTTTTTTTTTTAAAGAGATACATTTCTGATTTCACTGCATATTGAGTTTTTTTTTTTTTTTTTTTTTTAACCTTTCGTTCGCAATGAATTAGTTCTTTTTATTCATAAAGTTTAGAATTAAGCCTTTTTTTTTGTAATCAGTTGATTTTATAATATTTTGTATTAATATTTATTTATGTTAGCGCTTTTTTTGACTATCCTTCCGTTTGGTAATTTTCAAGAGTTCTTTTTTGATTAATAAGTTTTCCTTTTTCATAGTTTTCTTTTTTCCTTATAATTAGATATGAAATATATTGCGTATTTTTAATCGTATGTTTTGTGTTATATTAGTCAACTAGCTGAATACGGGGTGAATAAAAAATTAGTAAAGAATGAATAAATCAAAATAGAGATGCACTATTATGCTCAGAACTGAAAAGCATATACTGACACAATTAAAGATGGAAGAACCAGATAAGTGACATATTTAGGGAATTATTGAATCACTGCTTTTTTCTTCTTTTAAATTTTAACAGAACTAATGATATAAATTTTTAGTAAAGCACGTGGTATCAAATAAAGCATAAATTTAGTGACATAGACCACGCACGCTACCATGTAATGTTTATTAAATTTATTTGACATAGCGAATATAAAATAATTAAATATTTTTAAATACGTAATTAAATATTTAAGAGAGCTTTTTTTTTTCTTTTTTTAAAATGTGTTACTTTTGTTCATTATAATTTGGGTGTGGTAAAACATCGATTAACAACACTTTTTGGCCAATCCAGTAAACCGGGAAATTCAGACATCCGGGATAGCAATGGTTCTCTACGGTATATATAAATTTAATGCTCTATTATTTATTTTACGTTTCAATCTTTTAGGAAGTGGGGATTCCAGAGCCAAAGGAACTGAAGTTCTATATGGTTTACATCCAATGTTCGCGGCTTCTCAAGCAGTTGCTGAAGTAAGTTTGCCTCAAACATCAACACCACTCAGTGACAGAATTATAAATTCTGAAGCAATGCTCCTTGGATTTCTGGCCGAAAAATCTCTGCCATTTTCTCTGGCAACAGACCTTCTCCAACTGGTTAAAGAAATGGCAAAAGATGGAAAAGCACTTAATCAGGTTAAGATGCATCGAACTGCTGCGTCTTATAAGATGAGATTTGGTGTTTCTAAAACTATAAAGGATGAACTTCTTGAAGATTTACGGCGACAATTCTTCTCTTTGAATGTAGACGAGAGTACAAGTAGCAATGATCACAGAATCGTAACTGTGCTAGTAAATTATTTGAACAAAGAAAAGAAAATTGTGACTAAACATTTGTCTTCATTCTCAGTTGATAAGGTGAATAGTGAATCTATTTTTCAAGGTATTGTTACGATATTTGTTGAACATGATATTCCTTGGAAAAATTTAATGTCAGTATTACTAGACTCATGTAATGTGATGAGAGGAAAGAGTGCAGGCCTTGAAGTAAAGATGCGTGCCCAGTGTCCTCATCTTCTTGATATTGATGGAGATAGTTGCCATCATGTTCATAATGCAGCAAAGAAATTTTCAAAACCATTTGAGATGCATGTTGAGAGTTTGTGTATGGATATTCATAATGATTTAAAGTGGTCGCCAGATATGCGTGCAATATTTTCAGAAATCTGCAGTGTTTTGAAAGTAAAGTATACAATGCCTCAAACGTTCATTTCATTTAGATGGCTTTCTGTATATGATGCAGCTGATGATTTATTAAGGCTGTTGGGTGCTTTGACTGTGTTTTACTATTCGTTTTTGTGCACTACAAAAAAGAGTCAGTTTCTTCACATTCTTGTTAGCATCTACAAAGCAAATGATATTGGTAATGAAACTAGAGAGCACATCAGACATTTACAGCGAACACTTTCGCACAAAGTCCTTACACAAGCAGGCCAAGATCGTAAAAACAGAATTATTAAAAAATTGTTTGAATGCCGTTTAGAAACACAATTAATTTTAAATTTGTTTGTGTCTGTGTTGTCATTCTTTAAAGAATATGTAAACCTGTTTCAAAGTAGTGCTCCACTTATACATATTTTACATGACAAACAGTTCTTGTTAGTAAAAAACTTTTTGGCATGCTTCATAAAATCTGAAAAATTAGCAGCTCTCAAAGATTCTTGTAAAAAATTCAAACTTTTTAACGTGGAAGATAGAGTTAATCACTTGCCTACAAAATATATATTTGTGGGGGGAAATGTACAAAAGCTGTGCACTTTAGCTCCAAGGTCTCAGTTGGAAACTATAGATAAATTCGAAAGGAATGTTTTAAAAGCATATCTGTCTTGTTCAAAGACGTTACAACAAAAGATGCCATTAGATAACTTGCTATTAAATGCAGTTTCAGCCATTGATCCTTCTTGTAGGCAACACTCTCTTTCTTTAAAATTCATGAAAGATCTACCTCATCTGGCAACTAATGTTATTAGTGTAGAGGAAAAGGAGGCATATGACCTGGAAGCCCAATGCTATCATGTTGCTAAGCTACGTCAGCCTGAAGAAAATGAGTCTATAGATAACTGGTGGATAGAAATTGAAAATTCTACAAAATTTCCACTTCTGTCAAAAATGGCATGTGCTCTACTCACCTGCTTTCATGGACCCAAAGTGGAGTCCAGTTTTAGCATTATGAATTCTATTTTAACACCAGGGTCCAGTAGGTTGAATGTAGAATCGTTCGACGCTATTCAAACTGTCAAGTATGCATTTACAGCTGAGAAAAAAACGGCAGTTGAGTTTTTTCGCAAGGACAATTTCCTGCATGAGCCAATCAATAGAAATCTGTGTAAAAATATGAAATCAGCATACTTAAATTACAAGAATACCAGTGTTTTAAAAAGAAAGGAGAAGTGCGTCAAACAACCACATGCCTCAAATCAAAAATTGATTTCAAAAGAAGCAGCAAAGAAGTTGTCTGCAAAAGCCACTAAATTGCAAAGAAATATTCATTTAAAGAAAATGCACAAGATTTGTTTAGAGAAAAATGTTTCTTCTCTTTCAACTGAAGTGAATGTCAATGAAAAGTCAGTGAAGGAACAAAGTACAGTACCTGTAAAGAGTATAAATTCTTCTCCTTCAAATAAGCATATACTTAATGAGAATGCAGCTGAAAAATCAGTGAAAAAACAAAAGACAAACCACCCTTCTACAAAACAAAATAAAGGAATGTTTCAAATGACAATCAAAGAAATGTTTACTAAAAAATAATTGTAATATTAAACTACTGGTTTTAGACTTATTAAATAAGTTTATTTTATTTGTATATTATTTGGTAATTTTTATAGCTGAAATTTAATCAATACCAGAAAATGTATTGATACCAATGTATTTGTAATAATATTTCTAAATAATTTAAGTGTAATTTGTCTCTCGTGGGAAATATTTGATTCTATTTTTATAATGAATAAATGACCCCTTTTATGTGAATTTTTGAATATCGTATCTTTTACATGTAATTTTTTTCTTTTGAAAAAATTTTGGATTTTCCTCTTTTTTGCTTTCTGTCCACTCTCATCCCTGATTAAATAAAAAATTATTTATGCAAGAAATAAGAATTTAAATTATTAAAGATATTTTGATAAAAAGACTGAAGTTTTTAATACCATACAAATTTTTAAAAAATTTTAACGGTTAACTATTAAATAACATACAAAATTCAATAAAGCATCTTGCTATAATTTATGCTTTCAATTATATAGTTAGCATATTGTTAAAATAAAAAATATTCTTCAATAATTACATTAAATCAATTAAAAAAGCTATCAGAACATGGATTTAATGATCTGCTCAAATGAACATATTTTAGTGATATTTTGTAGTGTAAAGTCCAAAATTTGAAGAAAGAAAAAAAAAACTATTTTTTATCTGGTTTTATTAAATTGAATTTAAATTATTAAAAATATTTTTTATAAGAAAAACTAGGTTTGGTTATTTTTAAGAGAAATATTTGAATAACTACTTAAAAATATTAAAATAAATATCATTTATGAAAATATGCTCTTCCTCATTTTTTTACGGCAGCAACAAAATTTCATTCGTTATTCAACTTTAATATCATTTATCTATTAATATTTTCAAATTTTAGAGAATTTCTTTTATCTGTTAGAATTAATTTAAGTTGTGAAAACACTCTTTCAACTTCTGCATTAGAAACAAAACAGGTAAAATATGTCAAATCTGATAATGTCAAAAATACTGTAAACATATGAGAAAAAAATACTTATTGATAAAAGGGACAACACAATTCCAATTCTGGGTTATTTAATTTAATAACATAGACATTCTGTGATTTGAAATTAATGTGTAATAATTTAATAAAAGTAATTAATTTAAAACACTATTAATTTTTTAAATCAATATATATTAAAAAATCAGTGAATTTAAATCAAGCTAATTTAAATTAACAAACCCTGACTGTGCATTCATTTTTTCTAAAAAGTAGTAATGTAAACTCAGAAAAAAAGGGAGAGAAACGAATTAAAAGGAAAAAATTAAAAAGATTTTTAATTTAAATCCACATTAAATTTTATTATATAACTGAACGCGAAAATTATTCTTATGTAATAATTCCAACTAAATGCAACAAAAAAAAAACAGTAATGACCTGAAACTTACTTATTAAATATTTTTTTAAATCCTATTTTATTCTAGATTTCGCATGAAACAAATATTAACCTCATAAGAAATTTGATATTCTAGTACAATTTAATAATTAAGCGTACATAGGCCTTGATTGGGTGCCCCTTTTATTGTAAACTTTTAACTCTCTTCCCCTATCTCTGACCGCCAGTATTTCTTAAAAAGTCATAAAACAGGGTTCCCACGGGTCAGGGAGAACAGGGAAAACCTGGAATTGTCAGGGAATTTTATTTCAACTCAAAAAATCAGGGAAAGTTGCAATTTTCTCACTAAAACCTGGAAAATTCCTTCATTATTCCTGGAATAAACCAGTCTTAAATTTTCAGTAACAATACTTAGTTATTGAGGTTCGAGTTAAATAATTCTAACATCTATTACAATTATTTATTGTAAAAATTTAACATTTTAGACATACTGAAATGCTTCCATCCTCATATAATGATATTTATTTTACACAAAAAATCTAATACTTGGCATAACAAATAATAGAATCCAAATTTTCTGATGAAAAATTTCGTAGTATGGATAAAATATGGTATGGATTTTCATTGAAATTTACCTGGAAAAATCAGGGAATTTTATTTCTGAAATTGAGTGGCAACCCTGTAAAACAATATGGTTGAAATAAAACTGTAAAAAAAATTACATGATTAATGTGCCTCAAAATAAATGTGCCTTTTTTTCCAAAAAATGAAGGAAGTTTTAAGCATTTTCTCCTGTCCTTGGAAGGCATTAGTAAATTGTAAGCGGTGTCAGCTTCAACTGGTTTACCAAATGTTGGGAAAAAAATCCTTAATTCCTCTGTGATTGTTTGACGTAGTCTCCAAATATCGGCAGTATCTTCCTTTTTTTTTTTTTTTTTTTTTGTCTCAAAAATCAACATTTTTCCAATTGGCCCCTTCCTTTAAATATTTCAGACAGGAGTGAGAGGGGGGGGATTCCATTAGATCTCAACCCCAACTTCCACCCCCTCTGGACAATCGTAAAATTTTTACTGCTTTAAAAATTATAGAGTCTTTACCTCCTCTCTTACACAGAGAGCAAGTCACACACTAAGAAAAAATTCCCCAATAAATTGCTAACTTTTGAACAAATTAAGATATCTTCTTGAAATTTGAACTTTTAATCAATTTTTGCATTTTAAAACGATTCCCAAAATTTCAAAACAAAAAAAAAAAAAAAAAAACCGATAATTAATGAGTTATAGTTCGATAATTAATGAATGAATTTTTATAGAGTTCATTTCCACCCCCCCTGCCTCCCACAGAGGGGGTGGAGTCTTTGAGGATGACCCACATCTTGAACATTGCTTGAGAAAAAAAGATTTATGTTCCCTTAGGGTGAAAAGTTTACCAAGAATTAGTATCCCTCTCCCCACTTATGAATTGCTGCTGGACATCTGAGGCCCCCATGGGTACAAACTTTCAAAGACAAGTGCAACATTGGCTTGTGGTGGCTGTTTTTTTTTTTTTTTTTTTTTTTTTCCTTATAAATCTATGTGTTGACAGCAATGACAAACTAAATAAAGAGTTGAAAATAACAAAAGCTTAAGAAATCCTTTGTAGAGTTTTGTGAGAAAATTAAGAAGGGTTGAGGAAAGAAAGGGTATGGAGTCTATTAACATCAGGGCACTAACTTGCTTCAGGGGGCAACAGGGCGGATGCTTTTGACTAAAAGGGCATCAGGGCGCTGCGCCCCGCTTAGAATGACCTCTGCATGTTGGATGAAATGCTTGCGAGTCTGTATGTGCGTCTACTAAGCTGGGTTCCGTGAGATGATTGCATTCTCATGTGCAACTCTGCTACATTTTGCAAGATATTCTCAATTTCAGGCTTCATTTTACACCGTCTGATATCGAACCGAAAAATCTTCCATCTTTTTATAATGGCTAATATAATCAAGAAAAAGGGGAAAAAACCTTGTTAAAAATTTTTTTTCAATTGAAACTTTTTTTTTTTTTTTAACTTAAGAAATTTTCCGGAATTTTGACTTGGGCTCACAATCACCATTTTTGATGAAACATTTTTAAATCTTGTATGATAGACATGATGCGTAGCGTTTTTTAAAAGCCCTTAAAGGTACTTTTTTTTTCATGGGAAGGTTTTAAACAGTTTTTTTATTTTTTTTATTGACCATGTCGATTTTCGCTGCGTATTATGCAAAAGCGTGTCATTTCGGCGTGCCGTCAGTACTAAACGTGCCCATCATGTTACATATTTAAGGTAAATACTCGATGAGATTCTAGCACTCTCATGTGCGTTTTGAAAGGTATTCTCAATTTAAGGCTACATTTTCCAACCGAAAAGTCTCTCGATCTCTTAGGGTGGATCATATTACCAAGAAACTAGTTGTTTTATCACCTATAAATATTTCCTTTGGCAGAGTGGTTGGGCTCATAGAGCCTTGATTTGGGTCCGAGTTTGATAATTATAGCTTAATATTAAAGGGAGTTATGCGGTCTTGAAATTTGAACCATTACGCGCCATTTTTTTTATTTTTTTTAATTCCATTATGCGTTTTTGAACGAAGAAAGATGATTGTTTTTATATATAGAACGCTTATAGACAGGCTTAACTATCGAAAATATTGTAAAAATATAAATAAATTAATTTTCCGGGATTTTTCCTGTTATTACGCCCTATTCCATTTCCCGAATATAAAAAAAATTATTTTTTATATTTAGTTCCCTCTAAAATATCGAAAATCACATTAAATAAATATTATAATGAAAAATTAACAAAGAAAAAAAAATTTCCACAGCCGGGTATCGAACTCGCTCCAGGTCTGAGTTACGAGTACGTTGTCTTATCCGTTGGACCACGTTTATACGGGAAGCGTGCTCCTGCATGGCTTCCAAAAGCACTCTCCCGGTCAGTTGACTTTGGGGGCCCATTGCGCTCCCCCTAATTGACTTATAATTATTTCCTTTGGCAGAGGGGTTCAGCACATGGAACCCTAATTTGGCACCGAGTTTGATAATTGAAGGGAGTTACGGGGTCTTAAAATTAGAGCAAATTGCGACCATTTTATTTTATTTTTTATTCCATTATGCGTTCTTCAACGAAATATGATTGCTTTTATATATAGAAATACATTACGCAGGCTAAAGTAATATATAATAAGTTCATTTTCCGGGAGATTTTTACGCCTTATTTTTCCCACTTTCCCGAATAAGAACAAATTATTTTTTATATATAGTTCCCTCTAAAATAACGGAAAACACATTAAATAAATAATATAATGCGAAATTAACAAAAGAAATAAAATAAAAAAAAAATTTAAAATTGTCCACAGCCGGAATTCGAACTCTTGCTCCAGGCGTCAGCTACTAGCACGTGGTCTTGACCGTTCGACCACGCTTACACGGGGAGCGTCCTCCTGCCTGCCTTAAAAAGCACTCTACCGGTCAGTTGAACAATAGACTTTGGGGGCCCATTACGACCCCCTAATTCGCCTATAAATATGTCCTTTAGCAGAGGGGTTAGGCACATGGAACCCTAATTTGGGACAGAGTTTGATAAGTATAACTTAATATTAAAGGGAGTTACGGTCTTGAAATTTGAGCAAATTACGTGCCATTTTATTTTATTCTTTATTCCATTATGCGATCTTCAACGAAGAAAGATGATTGTTTTTATATATAGAAATACATTACGCGGTCTAAACGAATAAAAAGTAATATATGGTAATAGTTCATTTTCCGTAAGTTTTTCCCTGTTTTTTGCACCCTATTATTCCCACGTTCCCCAATAAAAAAAAATTATTTTAATATATAGTTCCCTCCCCCTAAAATATCGAAAAACACATTAAATAAATAATATAATGCAAAATTAACAAAAGAAAAAAAAATTAAAAAATTGTCCACAGCCGGGATTAGAACTCACGCCGCCTCGCTCCAGGCGTCAGCTACAAGCACGTGGTCTTGACCGTTCGACCACGCGTACACGGGGAGCATGCTCTTACATGGCTTCAAAAGCGCTCTCCTGGTCAGTTGAACAGTAGAGATTGGGGGTCCATTGCGCCCCCCCCCCTAATTCACTTAAAAATATGTCCTTTGACAGAGGGGTTCGGCACATGGAGACCTAATTTAGGACCGAGTTTGATAATTATAACTTAATATTAAAGAGAGTTACGGGGTCTTGAAATTTGAGCAAATTATGCGCCATTTCATTTTATTCTTTATTTCATCATGAACGAAGAAAGATTGCTTTTATATATAGAAATACATTACGCAGGCTAAACTAATAAAAAGTAATATATGATAATAGTTCATTTTCCGTAAGTTTTTCCCTGTTTTTTGCACCCTATTATTCCCACGTTCCCCAATAAAAAAAAATTATTTTAATATATAGTTCCCTCCCCCTAAAATATCGAAAAACACATTAAATAAATAATATAATGCAAAATTAACAAAAGAAAAAAAAATTAAAAAATTGTCCACAACCGGGATTAGAACTCACGCCGCCTCGCTCCAGGCGTCAGCTACAAGCACGTGGTCTTGACCGTTCGACCACGCGTACACGGGGAGCATGCTCTTACATGGCTTCAAAAGCGCTCTCCTGGTCAGTTGAACAGTAGAGATTGGGGGTCCATTGCGCCCCCCCCCCCTAATTCACTTAAAAATATGTCCTTTGACAGAGGGGTTCGGCACATGGAGACCTAATTTAGGACCGAGTTTGATAATTATAACTTAATATTAAAGAGAGTTACGGGGTCTTGAAATTTGAGCAAATTATGCGCCATTTCATTTTATTCTTTATTTCATCATGAACGAAGAAAGATTGCTTTTATATATAGAAATACATTACGCAGGCTAAACTAATAAAAAGTAATATATGATAATAGTTCATTTTCCGTAAGTTTTTCCCTGTTTTTTGCACCCTATTATTCCCACGTTCCCCAATAAAAAAAAATTATTTTAATATATAGTTCCCTCCCCCTAAAATATCGAAAAACACATTAAATAAATAATATAATGCAAAATTAACAAAAGAAAAAAAAATTAAAAAATTGTCCACAGCCGGGATTAGAACTCACGCCGCCTCGCTCCAGGCGTCAGCTACAAGCACGTGGTCTTGACCGTTCGACCACGCGTACACGGGGAGCATGCTCTTACATGGCTTCAAAAGCGCTCTCCTGGTCAGTTGAACAGTAGAGATTGGGGGTCCATTGCGCCCCCCCTAATTCACTTAAAAATATGTCCTTTGACAGAGGGGTTCGGCACATGGAGACCTAATTTAGGACCGAGTTTGATAATTATAACTTAATATTAAAGAGAGTTACTGGGTCTTGAAATTTGAGCAAATTACACGCCATTTTATTTTATTCTTTATTTCATTATTCGTTCTTCAACGAAGAAAGATGATTGCTTTTATATAAAAAAATACATTACGCAGGCTAAACTAATAAAAAGTAATATATGATAATAGTTCAATTTCAAAGATTTTTCCTGTTTTTTGCGCTCTCTTATTCCGACTTTCCCAAATAAAAAAAAATGTTATTTTTTATATATAGTTTCCTCTCTCTAAAATATTGAAAAACACATTAACTTATATTTTTTACAGGTCACTGTTTCAATTCAGGCCGGCAACAGCTTCCCTTTAAAAGCCTTTTCTCGAAGAAATATGCAATAGACCTTTAGGGGCCCACTGGGACCCCCCTAATTCACTTATAAAAATTTTCTTCGGTAGCCATGGTTGGACCATAGAGACCTACCTTTGGTGCGAGTTTGAAAATTATAACTTAATACGAAGGGGAGCTAGGGGGTCTCGAACCTGAACCTTATTCTCGACATTTCGTCTTTTTTCTTTCTCATTGCTCCATTATGTGTTCTTTAGCAAAGAGAGATGCTCTATTTTATACACAGAACACCCTATGCATGATAGACTCCCTAAAATGTTGCAAAAGGAGTCGAAAAATGACAAAAAAACTGATTTTCCTTGATTTTTCCAGTTCTCTCCCATTTACCCCCCCCCCCCAAAAAAAATAAATTATTTCTGACATGCAGGAGCTTGCAGAATACCAGAAAACACATCTAAAAAACATTATAATGCAAAATATAAGAATTTTTAAAAATAGGAAAAAAATGTGAAAAACTGCCCAGTCCTGGGGTTCGAATACGGAACCCGTGGCTCCAGCCACCAGTTGACAGTCCAACATTCTACCAAACAGGCCACTGTTTCACGTCAGGCCTGCAACAGCTTCCCTTCAACAGCCTTTTCTCGGTGAAATATGCAATAGACCTTTTGGGGACCACTGGGACCCCCTAATCCCTTTATAAATATATCCTTCAGAAGCCATGGTTGGACCATTGGAACCTACCCTGGGTGCGAGTTTGAAAATTATAACCCAATACCAAGGGGAGCTAGGGGTCTCAGAGCCTGAGCCTTATTCTCGACATTTTGTCTTTTTTCTTTTTTTTCCTTTCTCATTGTTCCATTACGTGTTCTTTGGCAAAGAAAGATGCTCCATTTTATACACAGAACACCATTGGTACCTATCTTGGGTGCGAGTGTGAAAATTATAACCTAATAACAAGGGGAGCTAGGGGTCTCGGTGCCTGAACCCTATTTTCGACATTTCGTCTCTTTTTTCCCTCATTGCACCATTACGTGTTCTTTAGCAAAGAAAGATGCTCTATTTTATACACAGAACACCCTATGCATGATAGATTCCCTAAAATGTTGCAAAAGGAGTCGAAAGATGACAAAAACTGTTTTTCCTTCATTTTTCCAGTTTTTTTCCATTTTCCCAAAAAAAATTAATTCTGACATGCTGGAGCCTGCAGAATACCGAAAAACACATTAAAAAAATAATATAATGCAAAATAAAAGAATTAATAAAAAGAAAAAAAGTAAAATATAATAGTTAAATATAAGTTAAAAACAAACAAATAACAGAATATAACAAAATAAAATAATTTAAAAAAAAGTGAAAAACTGCCCGGTCCTGGGGTTTGAACCCGGACACCTGGCTCCAGCCACCAGTTGACAGTCCAACACTCTACCAAACAGGTCACTGTTTCACGTCAGGCCTGCAACAGCTTCCCTTCAAAAGCCTTTTCTCGGTGAAATATGCAATAAATCTTTAGGGGCCCACTGGGACCCCCTAATTCACGTATAAAAATTTCCTTCAGTAGCCATAGTTGGACAATTGGGACCTACCTTGGGTGGGAGTTTGAAAATTATAACTTAATACCAAGGGGAGCTAAGGGGTCTCGAAGCCTGAACCTTATTCTCGACATTTCGTCTTTTTTTTTTTCTCATTGCTCCATTATGTGTTCTTTAGCAAACAAAGATGCTCTATTTTATTCACAGAACACCCTATGCTTGATAGACTCCTCAAAATGTTGCAAAAGGCGTAAAATAATGACCAAAAAATGATTTTCCTTGATTTTTCCAGTTTTTTATTATTTTCCACAAAAATAAATATTTCTGACATTCAGGAGCCTGCAGAACGCTAAACACATAAAAAAAATAATATAATGCAAAATAAAAGAAATTTTAAGAAAAGGAAAAAAAAAAGAAAAACTGCACGGTCCTGGGGTTCGGACACGGAACCCCTGGCTCCAGCCACCAGTTGACAGTCCAACATTCTACCTAACATGCCACTGTTTCACGTCAGGCCTGCAACAGCTTCCCTTCAAAAGCCTTTTCTCGGTGAAATATGCATTAGACCTTTAGGGACCCACTGCGACCCCCCTAATTCACTTATAAAAATTTCCTTCTGTTGCCATGGTAAGGCCATTGTGACCTACACTGGGTGCGAGTATGAAATGTACAACTTAATACCAAGGAGAGCTAGGGGGTCTCGAAGCCTGAACCTTATTCTCGACATTTCGTCTTTTTTTTCTTTTTTTTTTCTTATTGTTCCATTATGTGTTCTTTAGCAAAGAAAGATGCTCCATTTTATACACAGAACACCGTATGCATGATAGATTCCCTAAAATATTGCAAAAGGAGTCGAAAAATGACAAAAAAACTGATTTTCCTTGATTTTTCCTTTTTTTCCCATTTTTCCACAAAAAAAAATTCTGACATGCAGGAGACTGCAGAATACCGAAAAACACATAAAAAAATAATATAATGCAAAATAAAGGAATTTTAAAAAAAGGAAGAAAAAATGAAACTTTCCGGTCCTGGGGCTCGAACCCGGGACCCCTGGCTCCAGCAACCAGTTGACAGTCCAAGGCTCTACCAAACTGGCCACTGTTTCACGTCAGGCCTGCAACAGCTTCCCTTCAAAAGCCTTTTCTTATTGAAATATGCAATAAACCTTTAGGGGCCCACTGGGAACCCCCTAATTCACTTATAAAAATTTCCTTCGGTAGCCATGCTTGGACCATGGGGACCACTTTATTCACCTTGGGTGCGGGTTTGAAAATTATAACTCAATACCAAGGGGAGCTAGGGGGTCTCATAGCCTGAAACTTATTCTCGACATTTCGTCTTTTTTCTTTTTTTTTCTTCTTATTGTTTCATTACGTGTTCTTTAGCAAAGAAAGATGCTCCATTTTACACGCAGAACGCCCCATACATGATAGACTCCCTAAAATGTTGCAAAAGGAGTCGAAAAATGACAAAAAATTTATTTTCCTTAATTTTTCCAGTTTTTTCCCATTTTTCCAATAAAAAAAAACTTCTGAGATGCAGGAGCCTGCAGAATACCGAAAAACACATTAAAAAAATAATATAATGCAAAATAAAAGAATTTTTTTAAAAAAAGTGAAAAACTGCTCCGTCCTGGGGTTTGAACCCGGGACCCTTGGCTCCAGCCTCCAGTTGACAGTCCAACACTCTACCAAACAGGCCACTGTTTCACGTCAGGCCTGCAACAGCTTCCCTTCAAAAGCCTTTTCTTGGTGAAATATTCATTAGACCTTTAGGGGCCCACTGGGACCCCCCTAATTCACTTATAAAAATTTCCTTCGGTAGCCATGTTTGGATCATGGGGACCTACCTTGGCTGCGGGTTTGAAAATTATGACTCAATACCAAGGGGTGCTAGGGGGTCTTGAAGCCTGAACCTTATTCTCGACATTTCGTCTTTTTTTTTCTTCTCATTGCTCCATTACATGTTCTTTAGCAAAGAAAGATGCTCTATTTTATATACAGAACACCCTATGCATGATATACTCCCTTAAATGTTGCAAAAGGAGTTGAAAAATGACAAAAAAACTGATTTTCCTTGATTTTTCCTTGATTGAAAAATTTTCTGTCATGCAGGAGCCTGCAGAATACCGAAAAACACATTCAAAAAATTATATAATGCAAAATAAAGGAATTAAAAAAAAAGAGAAAAATTGCCCGGTCCTTGGTCTTGAACCAAGGTCCCCTGAATCCTGCCTTCAGTTGACAGTCCAACACTCTACCAAACACGCCACTGTTTCCCATCAGGCCTGCAACAGCTTCCCTCCAAAAGAATTTTCTCGGTGAAATATGCAATAAATCTTTAGGGGCCCACTGGGTCACCCTAATTCACTTATTAAAATTTCCTTTGGTAGCCATAGTTGGACCATTAAAACCTACCTTAGGTGGGAGTTTGAAAATTATAACTTAATAACAAGGGGAGCGGGGGGGGGTCTTGAAGCCTGAGCTTATTCTCGACATTTCCTCTTTTTTTTTCTCATTGTTCCATGACGTGTTCTTTAGCAAGGAAAGATGCTCTATTTTATACACAGAACACCCTATGCAATACAGACTCCCTAAAATATTGCAAAATGAGTCGAAAAATGACAAAAAAAAACTTATTTTCCTTGATTTTTTCAGTTCTCACCCATTTACACACCCCAAAAAAAATATTTCTGACATGCAGGTGCTTGCAGAATACCGAAAGCACATTAAAAAAATAATATAAAGCAAAATAAAGGAATTTTTAAAAAAAAAGGAAAAAAAAGTGAAAACGTGCCCGGTCCTGGGGTTTGAACCCGGGACTCTTGGCTCCAGCCACCAGTTGACAGTCCAACACTCTACCAAGCAGGTCACTGTTTCACGTCAGGCCTGCAACAGCTTCCCTCCAAAAGTATTTCTCGGAGAAATATGCAATAGACCTTTAGGGGCCCACTGGGACCCCCCTAACTCACTTATAAAAATTTTCTTCGGTAGCCATGGTTGGACCATTGGGACCTACCTTGGGTGCGAGTTTGAAAATTATAACTTAATACCAAGGGGAGCTAGGGGATCTTGAAGCCTGAACCTTATTCTCGACATTTCGTTTTTTTTCCTCATTGCTCCATTACGTGTTCTTTAGCAAAGAAAGATGCTCTATTTTATACACAGAACACCCTATGCATGATAGTCTCCCTAAAATGTTGCAAAAGGAGTCGAAAAATGACAAAAAAACTGATTTTTCCAGTTTTCTCCCATTTACCCCCCCCCCCCCCAAAAAAAAAAAAAAGTTATTTCTGACATGCAGGAACCTGCAGAATACTGAAAAGCACATTAAAAAAATTATAAAACGCAAAATAAAAGAATTTTTAAAAAAAGCTCACTTACGTGTTCTTTAGCAAAGAAAGATGCTCTATTTTATTCACAGAACACCCTATGCTTCATAGACTCCCTAAAATGTTGCAAAAGCCGTAAAAAAATGACCAAAAAAATGATTTTCCTTGATTTTTCCAGTTTTTTCCCATTGTCCCAAAAAAAATTATTTCTGACAATCAGGTCCCAATGGTCCAACTATGGCTACCGAAGGAAATTTTTCTAAGTGAATTAGGAGGGTCCCAATGGGCCCCTAAATATTTATTGCATATTTAACCGAGAAAAGGCTTTTGAAGGGAAGCTGTCACTTTTTTTTCCTTTTTTTTAAAATTCATTTATTTTGCATTATATTATTTTTTTAATGTGTTTCTCAGTATTCTGCTGGCTCCTGCATGTCAGAAATAAATTATTATTTATTTTTTTTTTGGGGGGGGGGGGGGGGGGGGGTAAATGGGAGAAAACTGGAAAAATCAAGGAAAATCAGTTTTTTTGTCATTTTTCGACTCCTTTTGCAACATTTTAGGGATTCTATTATGCATAGGGTGTTCTGTGTATAAAATAGAGCATCTTTCTTTGCTAAAGAACACGTAATGGAGCAATGAGAAAAAAAAAAGACGAAATGTCCAGAATAAGGTTCAGGCTTCGAGACCCTCTAGCTCCCCTTGGTATTAAGTTATAATTTTCAATCTCGCACCCAAAGTAGGTCCCAATGGTCCGACCATGGCTACCGAAGAAAATTTTTATAAGTGAATTAGGGGGGTCCAAGTGCGCCCCTAAAGGTCTATTGCATATTTCACCGAGAAAAGGTTTTTGAAGGGAAGCTGTTGCAGGCCTGACGCGAAACAGTGAGCTGTTTGGTAGAGTGTTGGACTGTCAACTGGTGGCTGGAGCCAAGGGTTCGGGTTCAAACCCCAGGACCGGGCAGTTTTTCACTTTTTTTTCCCTTTTTTTAAAAATTCCTTTATTTTGCATTATATTATTTTTTTAATGTGTTTTTCGGTATTCTGCAGGCTCCTGAATGTCAGAAATATTTATTTTTGTGGAAAATAATAAAAAACTGGAAAAATCAAGGAAAATCATTTTTTTTGTCATTATTTTACGCCTTTTGCAACATTTTGGGGAGTCTATCAAGCATAGGGTGTTCTGTGAATAAAATAGAGCATCTTTGTTTGCTAAAGAACACATAATGGAGCAATGAGAAAAAAAAAGACGAAATGTCGAGAATAAGGTTCAGGCTTCGAGACCCCTTAGCTCCCCTTATTATTAAATTATAATTTTCAAACTCCCACCCAAGGTAGGTCCCAATTGTCCAACTATGGCTACTGAAGGAAATTTTTATACGTGAATTAGGGGGTCCCAGTGGGCCCCTAAAGATTTATTGCATATTTCACCGAGAAAAGGCTTTTGAAGGGAAGCTGTTGCAGGCCTGACGTGAAACAGTGACCTGTTTGGTAGAGTGTTGGACTGTCAACTGGTGGCTGGAGCCAGGTGTCCGGGTTCAAACCCCAGGACCTGGCAGTTTTTCACTTTTTTTCCCTTTTTTTTAAAATTTCCTTATGTTTCATTATATTATTTTTTTAATGTGTTTTTCGGTATTCTGCTGGCTCCTGCATGTCAGAAAAAAAAATTTCGGGGGGGGGGATAAATGGGAGAAAACTGGACCTACCTTGGGTGGGAGTTTGAAAATTATAACTTAATACCAAGGGGAGCTAGGGGGTCTCGAAGCCTGAACCTTATTCTCGACATTTCGTCTTTTTTTTTTCTCATTGCTCACTTTCGTGTTCTTTAGCAAAGAAAGATGCTCTATTTTATTCACAGAACACCCTATGCTTCATAGACTCCCTAAAATGTTGCAAAAGGAGTCGACTGAAAAACACAGAATTTTTTAAAAAAAAGGAAAAAAAAGTGAAAACGTACCCGGTCCTGGGGTTTGAACCCGGGACCCTTGGCTCCAGCCACCAGTTGACAGTCCAACACTCTACCAAACAGGTCACTGTTTCACGTCAGGCCTGCAACAGCTTCCCTCCAAAAGTATTTCTCGGAGAAATATGCAATAGACCTTTAGAGGCCCACTGGGACCCCCTCATTCACTTATAAAAATTTTCTTCGGCAGCCATGGTTGGAGCATTGGGACCTACCTTGGGTGCGAGATTGAAAATTATAACCTAATACCAAGGGGAGCTAGGGGATCTCGATGCCTGAACCTTATTCTCGACATTTTGTCTTTTTTTTTCCTCATTGCTCCATTACGTGTTCTTTAGCAAAGAAAGATGCTCTACTTTATACACAGAACCCCTATGCATGATAGACTCCCTAAAATGTTGCAAAAGAAGTCGAAAAATGACAAAAAACTGATTTTCCTTGATTTTTCCAGTTTTCACCCCCCCCCCCGAAAAAAAAAATTATTTCTGACATGCAGGAGCCTGCAGAACGCTAAACACATAAAAAAATAATATAATGCAAAATAAAAGAAATTTTAAGAAAAGGAAAAAAAAAAGAAAAACTGCACGGTCCTGGGGTTCGAACACGGAACCCCTGGCTCCAGCCACCAGTTGACAGTCCAACATTCTACCAAACATGCCACTGTTTCACGACAGGCCTGCAACAGCTTATCTTCAAAAGAATTTTCTCGGTGAAATATGCAATAGAACTTCAGGGGCCCACTGGGACCCCCTAATCCACTTATAAAAATATCCTTCGGCAGCCATGGTTGGACCATTGGAACCTAGTCTGAGTGCGAGTTTGAAAATTATAACTTAATACCAAGAGGAGCTAGGGGGTCTCAGAGCCTGAACCTTATTCTCGACATTTCGTCTTTTTTTTTCTTTTTTTCCCCCTCATTGTTCCATTACGAGTTCTTTGGCAAAGAAAGATGCTCCATTTTATACACACAACACCCTTAGAACACCATTGGTACCTACCTTTGGTGCGAGTTTGAAAATTTAATCTAATAACAAGGGGAGCTAGGGGGTCTCGATGCCTGAACCTTATTCTCGACATTTCGTCTTTTTTTTTCTTTTTTTCCCCCTCATTGTTCCATTACGAGTTCTTTGGCAAAGAAAGATGCTCCATTTTATACGCACAACACCCTTAGAACACCATTGGTACCTACCTTTGGTGCGAGTTTGAAAATTTAATCTAATAACAAGGGGAGCTAGGGGGTCTCGATGCCTGAACCTTATTCTCGACATTTCGTCTTTTTTTTTTCTTTTTTTCCCCCTCATTGTTCCATTACGAGTACTTTGGCAAAGAAAGATGCTCCATTTTATACACACAACACCCTTAGAACACCATTGGTACCTACCTTTGGTGCGAGTTTGAAAATTTAATCTAATAACAAGGGGAGCTAGGGGGTCTCGATGCCTGAACCTTATTCTCGACATTTCGTCTTTTTTTTCTTTTTTTCCCCCTCATTGTTCCATTACGAGTTCTTTGGCAAAGAAAGATGCTCCATTTTATACACACAACACCCTTAGAACACCATTGGTACCTACCTTTGGTGCGAGTTTGAAAAGTTAATCTAATAACAAGGGGAGCTAGGGGGTCTCGATGCCTGAACCTTATTCTCGACATTTCGTCTTTTTTTTCTTTTTTTACCCCTCATTGTTCCATTACGAGTTCTTTGGCAAAGAAAGATGCTCCATTTTATACGCACAACACCCTTAGAACACCATTGGTACCTACCTTTGGTGCGAGTTTGAAAATTTAATCTAATAACAAGGGGAGCTAGGGGGTCTCGATGCCTGAACCTTATTCTCGACATTTCGTCTTTTTTTTTTTCTTTTTTTCCCCCTCATTGTTCCATTACGAGTTCTTTGGCAAAGAAAGATGCTCCATTTTATACACACAACACCCTTAGAACACCATTGGTACCTACCTTTGGTGCGAGTTTGACAATTTAATCTAATAACAAGGGGAGCTAGGGGGTCTCGATGCCTGAACCTTATTCTCGACATTTCGTCTTTTTTTTTTCCTCATTGCCCCATTACATGTTCTTTAGCAAAAAAAGAAGCTCTATTTTATACACAGAACACCCTATGCATGACAGACTCCCTAAAATGTTGCAAAAGGAGTCAAAGATGACAAAAACTGATTTTCCTTGATTTTTCCAGTTGTTTTCCATTTTCGTAAAAAAAATTATTTCTGTCATGCAGCAGCCTGCAGAATACCGAAACTAACATTAAAAAAATAATATAATGCAAAATAAAAGAATAAAAATAAAAGGAAAAAAAGTGAAAAACTGCCCGGTATTGGGGTTCAAATCCGCAACCCCTGGCTCCAGCCATCAGTTGACAGTCCAACACTCTACTAAACAGGCCACTGTTTCTCGTCAGGCCTGCAACAGCTGCCTTCCAAAAGAATTTTCTCGGAGAAAAATGCAATAGACCTTTAGGGGCCCACTGGGACCCCCCTAATCCACTTATAAAAATATCCTTCGGTAGCCATGGTTGGACCATAGGGACCTACCTTGGGTGCGAGTTTGAAAATTATAACTTAATACCAAGGGGAGCTAGGGGTTCTCGAAGCCTGAACCTTATTCCCGACATTTCATCTTTTCCTTTTCTTATTGTTCCATTACGTGTTCTTTAGCAAAGAAAAATGCTCCATTTTATACACAGAGAACCCTATGCAATATAGACTCCCCAAAATATTGCAAATGGAGTCGAAAAATGACAAAAAAAACTGATTTTCCTTGATTTTTCCAGTTTTTTCCCATTTTCACCCCAAAATATTATTTCTGACATGCAGGAGCCTGCAGAATACCGAAAAACACATTAAAAAATAATATAATGCAAAATAAAGGAATTAAAAAAAAGTGAAAAACTGCCCGGTCCTGGGGTTTGAACCCGGAATCCCCGGCTCCAACCGCCAGTTGACAGTCCAACAGTCTACCAAACAGACCACTGTTTCACGTCAGGCCTGCAACAGCTTCCCTTCAAAAGCCTTTTCTCGGTGAAATATGCATTAGACATTTAGGGACCCACTGGGACCCCCCAAATTCACTTATAAAAATTTCCTTCGGTAGCCATGGTTGGACCTTTGGGACCTACCCTGGGTGCGAGTTTGAAAATTATAACTTAATACCAAAGGGAGCTATGGGGTCTCGATGCCTGAACCTTGTTCTCGACATTTTGTCTTTTTTTTCCTCATTGCTCAATTACGTGTTCTTTAGCAAAGAAAGATGCTCTACTTTATACATAGAACCCCTATGCATGATAGACTCCCTAAAATGTTGCAAAAGGAGTCGAAAAATGACAAAAAACTTAATTTCCTTGATTTTTCCAGTTTTCACCCATTTCACCCCCCGAAAAAGAAATTCTTTCTGACATGCAGGAGCCTGCAGAACGATAAACACATTAAAAAAATAATATAATGCAAAATAAAAGAAATTTAAAAAAAAGGAAAACAAAAATGAAAAACTGCACGGTCCTGGGGTTCGAACACGGAACCCCTGGCTCCAGCCACCAGTCCAGCACTCTACCAAACAGGCCACGTATTCACTTCGGGCCTGCAACATCTTCCCTTCAAAAGCCTTTTCTCGGTGAAATATGCATTAGACCCTTAGGGACCCACTTGGAACCCCCTAATTCTTAGCAAAGAGTTCTTTAGCAAAGAAAAATGCTCTATTTTATACACAGAACACCCCATGCGTGATAGACTCCCTAAAATGTTGCAAAAGGAGTAAAAAAATGACAAAAAAAATGATTTTCCTTGATTTTTCCAGTTTTCTCCCATTTACTACCCAAAAAAATTATTTCTGACATGCAGGAGCCTGCAGAATACCAAAAAACACATTAAGAAAAATAATATAATACAAAATAAAAGAATTTTTAAAAAAAGCAAAAAAAAAAACTGAAAAGCTGCGCGGTCCTGGGGTTCGAACCCGGAACCCCTGGTTCCAGCCACCAGTTGACAGTCCAGCACTCTACCAAACAGGCCACGGATTCACGTCAGGCCTGCAACATCTTCCCTTCAAAAGCCAGTTCTCGGTGAAATATGCATTAGACCCTTAGGGACCCACTTGGACCCCTTTAATTCACTTATAAAAATTTCCTTCGTTAGTTATTTCAGATATAAAGCTTTCCTTCGGTAGCCATGGTCGGACGATTGGGACCTACTCTGTGTGCGAGTTTGAAAATTATAACTTATTACCAAGGAGAGCTATGGGGTCTCGATGCCTGAACCTTATTCTCGACATTTTATCTTTTTTTCCCCTCATTGCTCCATCACGTGTTCTTTAGCAAAGAAAGATGCTCTATTTTATACACAGAACACCCCATGCGTGATAGACTCCCTAAAATGTTGCAAAAGGAGTAAAAAAATGACAAAAAAAATGATTTTCCTTGATTTTTCCAGTTTTCTCCCATTTACTACCCAAAAAAATTATTTCTGACATGAGGAGCCTGCAGAATACCAAAAAACACATTAAGAAAAATAATATAATACAAAATAAAAGAATTTTTGAAAAAAGCAAAAAAAAACTGAAAAGCTGCGCGGTCCTGGGGTTCGAACCCGGAACCCCTGGTTCCAGCCACCAGTTGACAGTCCAGCACTCTACCAAACAGGCCACGGATTCACGTCGGGCCTGCAACATCTTCCCTTCAAAAGCCTTTTCTCGGTGAAATATGCATTAGACCCTTAGGGACCCACTTGGAACCCCCTAATTCTCTTATAAAAATTTCCTTTGGTAGCCATGGTTGGACCTTTGGGACCTACCCTGGGTGCGAGTTTGAAAATTATAACTTAATACCAAAAGGAGCTATGGGGTCTCGATGCCTGAAACTTATTCTCGATATTTTGTCTTTTTTTCCCTCATTGCTCCATTACGTGTTCTTTAGCAAAGAAAGATGCTCTACTTTATACACAGAACCCCTATGCATGATAGACTCCCTAAAATGTTGCAAAAGGAGTCGAAAAATGACAAAAAAACTGATTTTCCTTGATTTTTCCAGTTTTTTCCCATTTTTCTTCAAAAATAAAATTTCTGACATGCAGGAACCTGCAGAATACCGAAAAACACATTAAAAACACATCTGGCTTGCAACAACTTCCCTTCAAATGCCTTTTCGCGGTGAACTATGCAATAGACCTTTAGGGACCAACTGGGACCCCCTTAAATCACTTATAAAAATTTCCTTCGGTAGCCATCGTTGGACTATGGGGACCTAAATTGGGTGCGAATTTGAAAATTATAAATTAATGCCAAGGGGAGCTAGGGCGTCTCGAAGCCTGAACCTTATTCTCGACATTTCCTCTTTTCTTTCTTTTTTTTTCCTTATTGCTCCATTATGTTTTCTTTAGCAAAGAAAGAGGCTCCATTTTATACACAGAACACCCTATGCATGATCAGGGCTAAAGAGAATAGAAGGGCTGGTTCAATCCTTTGAAGAAACTCGCGCCGCGCCAATCCTCCGATTTTCTCTAGTGACGTCACTTTGGCGCATAGCTCGCACTTTTACTTCAAGAACAGAGCGATCGGCCTTACTAGCTCTAACTAATATTGGGGCATTTCTTTTTGTGACATATTCTAAGACATTTGTTATTTTCTATAATGACTTTCCTTAGTTTTTCCAGTGAATTTACAAAAATTTAAAACTATTAACGAAATGCCAGTTTGCGCGATTGCAACTTGCAAAAATTCTGATAGAAAAACCAAAGGAAAAAATATGATTTTCCACGTGTTCCTTAAAGTAAATGAACAACTATGTAAAGAATTGACTCCGAAATGACACAGTTAATATAAAATAGCTATACGTTTTTTCTATCATAAGAACTTTTATAAAATTTCGTTATCTAAATAGAAACCGCCTCGTTACTTCAAAAAGAAAGGCAGGTGAAAAAAAATTAAAAAATGGATAAAGTCAAAGAAAATTAAAACGTAATTAAAAAGTACAAATAAAATATATAGTGTATAGTTGAAATTCTCCTAATTTCATAACATATTTTTTAATGTAGTTATTCTAAATATTTAGGAATTTTTTTAAAATTCACTTAAATTTAAATATTTATAAATTATATCATCTTAAATTTAAATAGCTATAAACAATTGTAAAATTTCTAATGTCATTATGAACCTAAATTATTATTTTGTTTCAGTAATTAGCGTTTAAGGTTGATGTTTCTTAATGATTAAGTATGAACAAATTGCTATTAACGGCATAGTTTAAAATTAGGGATTCTCAATATAACTAAACTTATTGTTATAAAAGAATATGTAGATAAAAAAATGTCGATATGCTTTCATTTTTCTTAATAATTAAAGTTAAAACTGAACTTTTTAAAATAAAGTATTAATAGTGTCATTTTCGCCAACTAGTCAAATATTTTTATAAGTTTAAAATGGTATTTTATTTATATAATTGCCAAGAAAGTTTTTTTGAACTATGTTTATGAACGGAAATAATTTGTTAATTACGTAAAGTTTGAAAGCTAATTACCAGAAAAAGTCGAACTTATTTTTACAAAGATGCAAAGTTATCATAATATCTTCGCTTGCAAACACCGAGATCTGTGGACATGAGGAGGGAAATCGTAGCTTCAGCTCTAAGAGCGGAGTGAACTAGCCCTTCTATTCTCTTTAGCCCTGATGCATGATAGACTCCCTAAAATGTTGCAAAAGGAGTAGAAAAATGAAAAAAAAACTGAATGAAAAATGACCTTTAGGGGCCCACTGGGACTCCCCTAATTCACCTATAAAAGTTTCCTTCGGTAGACATGGTTGGAACATTGGGACCTACCTTGGGTGCGAGTTTGAAAATTACAAGTGACAAGCATTCATATGTAGAAATTTAAAATAAAAATTCCAGCAAAGCATTTTTTTCGCTTTACAATAAAATGTGTTTCATCTATCTTGAAAACTGTTAACATCGAAAGCACCTGAATCAGGTATAAAATTCAAACTTTTAACGTTCAATAAATTTTGAAAATAAAATATTTATCTCTACACTTACCCAAATGCTTTCTTTAATAAGGCTTTAAACTATTACGACTCGACGCTTTAGAATATAGTTTAGACGCTTAAAATTCCAAATAAATCGTAACACCAATATGTATGCATATTTGGAAGCTTTTAACATAGGAAAAGTAAAAAAATGAACATTTGTAACTGTACGAACTCTTTAATGTGTAACTCTAAACTAAGTTTGTATTGATCTACTGGGGTATGAAAGTATAAACTCTTCCTATTGTTCAAGAACATCGTTTAAAATATTGGTTTTTTAATACTACTTGTTTTTTGGAGTTTATTGGATTGTTTAATTTAGCATTTTTGTATTGTGCCTAGGTACTGTTTTTGTCTTTTGTATTTTTCAGGATTGTCTGTATTCTTGATTTGCGGCAGATGTGCAAATTTTGAGGTGCCATGGCCGCACAGGATGAAAGTTTCGAGGAAGAATCAAATGGTTTGAAGGGGAAACTGCAGAATGGACGGAAAAATGCGTCCAGCACAAAGAACTTGTCAATTGTTTTGCTAGACTAGTAGGTGAGACAATGAACTTGATTTTTCTCTTTATTCTTCGAAGCTCTTTTTACAGCGCAATCGAAAGTCCAGCACTCACTGAATGTTCTTTAGATTATATGTTGTCTACATCCAAGTAAACAGAGTCCTGCTGTGAATGAGACTAAGGAATAAGAAAGACACTTACCTCCCAATGGGTTGGTTCAATTTCAAATCCGACCGATGACTGGTTGTTACGAGTACTACCGGATTGTACAGACCCAAGTGCTTACGTATAATATCCTCAGTGATAGTCTGATCATGAGTTAGAATCTCATTCCGTCGAGCTAACCTTGGGAGGTTTTCCTCTCCATGGAACGCAAATGCGGGTTAGTTTAATATAAGTCCTCCAGGAAGGCAAAAAAATATGAGAGTTTTAAAAGTGTTTAGATCACGTCAATTCTAATATGTAACTATAAAGTTACAAAATAATTCTCTAAGGACTTGAGAAATTTAGAGACTAGTAATAAACCCAGAAATGTCTTTATTGTTTCACGCTGGTTCAACCTGTTTACGATGTTATCAATTTTGTATATTGTTGTCATACTGACTATATCTAATTCTTGTTAAAAGAACGTAATATGCAATTTAATAGAGAATTATTTTTTGAAAAAAAGTAACGCTCTTAAATATTAACAATCTGAAATATATCAAATTTTTGCATCTATAATATTTTTAAATGAAAGAATAACAATACGTTTAATTGCTGTAAGAACTGAAGACTGGAACAGTAAAAGGCTTCGGTGGCTGAGAGCAGACTTACTATCGAGGTTTTAAAGTGTGGCGTTTGCTTTGTAAGAAATTGCAAAATTAGGAAAAATTAAAAAACATTAACCGAAATTGATCATTTGTAGAATTATATATATTAGAGACTGTTTGATACGGATAAATTTGTATTAATATAAGAAATGTTTGCATTCCTATTTACATGAAGTCTTGAAACTAATTTTATAGGGTAATTTCAGAATTTAATTATTTTGAGAAGGGGTCAACTTCACTTTGGATCCATTGGAGAAAACCTCTTTTCAAAATGATTTAATTTTTGAAATTGTATAATCTGACAAAAACTTTAAATGCGTCATTCAATTTTAAAATAAACATTATTCAAAAATTTTTAAATGAAAGAAATTTAAAATATCATTAAATTTTAAATATTTAACAAATATGTTTATCATACCTATGCTTAATTTGCTTAAAGTGATAAAAAAATTTTTCTCCAGTGGTTAAAAGAAGTTGTTGCGTTACATTAGTTTTATTTAATTTTTATACAATTTTATTATTTTAGTCTAGACATTTAGAATCTTTTTTATTTTATACTACCCTCTTCCCAGTCAGGATTTCCCAGATTTTGAATTTTACTGTTTCAGAACCTCCATTATTGCAATCAATCGCAGATGAGTTTTTCAGTTACATTTTCATTGCTTAGTGAAACGAATAGGAAAAAGAATAAATTGATATTTAATGACAAAAAAAATTTTTAGGATCATTTTAAAAAGGTGCTGAAATAATTTCGTAAACTCTACTAAATTTAAAGCTGATACAGACTATTAGGAAGTACGTTTAGTTGAAAGCTAGAAAATTTGTATTATTTGGAGTAATATTATCACAAGCAAATTGCTTGTAATATATTGAAAATGTAAGTTATATTTTAAAATTAGTAATATATTTCTACAGTGTTTTACTATTGTTAAAATAAAAATTAGTTCATGCGTGTCTTACTTAAATTCTTTTTCTCCCAGAACTGAACGATTTTTATGACTAAAGGTTAATGGTTATGGGTTAACATTAAAAATTAAATTAAGTTCGCCATATACTAACAAAAATTTCATTCATTTTGGTCAAATAAAAGGGACTTTTAAAGAGTCAGATAAAGTAATAAGAACAATGTATGAGATTCTAAGCAAACAAAAATTTTTCATTAACAAATAATTAAACTTCTTAGCAAAAATTAAGAGCTTTAGTTTCACGTGAATAGTTAGTAAAATTTTGCTATACAGCTCTTTGTGGGAAAACTATTTAAGAATCTTTCATTTAGATTCTACTCTTTTGCTAAAGTAAAAGATTCTTGTAAGCACTTTGAAGTCCTCAGTACAGTGCACCCATCTTAATTTAAGCCTGCTTCTTATTAGAGTTTTATTCGGCTTCAAGACTTTGAACGCTAAGGACTATTGGCCCAATCTTCAAATGTCTCTAGAAAATTTTATGCAGTAGAATATAATTCTATATAGCATGTACAGCACATTGTATGTGTTTTCTTGTACCATTGTTATAGATTGTACTTAGAATTATCAAAACAATTCCCAAAAATAACTATTATATTGTCAAGCAATTTTTAACATTGCCCAGGTTTCTGAACCTTATGTGAACGCAAATAAAATTTCCCAATATTTGACGCACGCATTTCATTCTAATATCAAGCTAGATTTTCAAATTAAATTTTGGTATCAAAAATTGTTATTTGTATTTAAAGTTTAATTGAATTTGAACGATACCAGTTAAAAGTTTCATAAATGTCCCATTTTATTCCTTAACAAATCTTATCCCGAATTTATCTTCCTGGAAAATATCGTCAATGTTGAAATCCGTGAATTCAATATGAACGTCTGTACTAAGTTACAATGCTAGTAAAGCGTTGGGGGTTTTTCAGGGCACGGACCTGCAACCTTTAGTTACAGTCCAGGCCCTTACTCTAGACCACCTCAGCCTTCAAATGTTAATTTAACGAGCGTGAGAAAACTTTGTAACAAATTTAACAGATTTTGCTGTAAGCGCAAGGGTACTTCAGAGAGTTAAGGTCACGGATATGCGAGCTAGCATCACAATCCAGGACCACCCAGTTCTTATGGTACCCCGGCCCTTACGGCACCGTAGTCTGAAAAATGGAAAATTCATAAACGGTAGGACGAGCGTGAAGCTCGAATGGGGAGCAGAACGGCCGTCTACCGCTACCAATTCGAATTTCACACTTGTTCAGTTCCGTCTGTTGGAATTTTCCGTTTCAGCGTACATTTCTATTATATAATGACAATCTATTTGCCAAAAGTCCGGATTTCTTTTCGTAAATATCCAACGAAAGCGTATGACCAAAATTTCCTTGTAGACGTTCATAATGCTAAACATCCTCTATGATTAAAAGATAAATTTTGTCCTTTTCACGTCGCTATTAATGACCCCTTCCGTTAATTAAAAAACAGATCTGGGCAGGATCTTAAAACTGCCAGTGGGACTAATAAGAATTTTTTCCGTGAAGAAAAAATAGAGATAAATTCCCATGAAAAAAGAATAGCCATCTGAGAGAGAAAAGTTTTGAGAAACATTCTGTGAGCTGTGAAAAAATGGTAACTGGAGACAGGGAAACTGAGTTTTACAGAGGAGCAACAATTAGAGTAAACTAACAAATTTGCTGAACTCATCTGCTGACCTATCCTTCCTACTATCCAGACTCCCATTTTAAACAAACTAGAACCTGAGGCAGATCCAGATTGACTGCATTAATGGAGGTTCTGAAACATTAAAAGTGAACATTCGGGACATCCTGGATGGGAAGAGGGAAGAATAAAAAAGATTCTAAATGTCTAGACTCTGAAAGGACTTCTGAGTCATGAAATAATAAATGTTGCCGAATTTCACTTAATATGTCCCCTTTCAAAAGAAAAGACTTGATACCAAACTATTGAATTGAAAAATTAACGCAAGTGTATATTAGTGGTTATTCAGAAATAAGTCACTTAAACTAGTAGTGTGCTTAAACGTATTGTGGAGTTGATTTTAAAAATTACACTACACTAAGCTCAAAATTTCAGAAGTAAAATAACATAACTTTGCAATACGTTAAACAGTTTTAATTAAATCGCTCAACTCATGGAGAATAGAAATAACCTTTAGATCCAGAATTTACTATTATAGTTTTCATACATAACGAAGTAAGCGTTCTAGACTTATTTTAATCGATTAATCAAATAAACTGTTATCTTCGTATAAATTTTAGAATATAGTAAAATAGGCAAGTTTAACGTTACCAGTACCTTCAAGAAAGCGAGTGTTAGTTAAATTACTTTTGAAAATGAAGTTAGAAATTAGTAATAGTTTTACTTATAGAAAAATAATAAATCTGTTAATATTTGCCTGCCAAGTGGTATAATTAACCAAGTTTAACAAAATATTCCAAGAAAAAGTTATGGATTTATTTTTTCAAGTTTTTTAGTTTTATCGTAATGTATCCGAAACTGACGAGTTCAAGATATCTGCATGTGACGTAGTGTGAGTATCTCTTGTCCGATTGGTTGTTAAAACGTGGCTTTGTTTACGTTAGTAACAGTTCTTTCCACTCTATTTAGACTAAGTCAAGCCTGTAAAGTATCAATTCTCTTAACTGATTTATTCCATAATCCTTCACAAAGATTCTTTCAAAATGATTTCAGTTCTTTTACCCTTTATATTTCTTACTTAACACAAAGACAGGTACGATGCCATGTAGAACATAAATTATGCATCAAAGTTGAAAGGTATGTGAAAAATATATCACTTGTTACAATAAAAAACATAAATAACAAATCTAAGTATAATAATTCAAATTCAATGTGCGATACAGCGCTGTATTCAATTAACCTTACGTTGCTTAACATTTTAACTTGCTAAACTTAGCTAAATTAAAGTGTTAGCTAAACTCTGAAACGCCATTTTATTTATTGACGATATGATGGTGCTCTCGTCATAGGTCACATGAGTGGGAATGTTTGATCTTCTCGAAGTGCAAGTACCGAATTATAAAATCACCTCAGTTGTTCCACGTTACATTCAAGTATAGAAAAATAATTATTTCACAATTTGCTAATACTGAAATTGCTTTGCCACTTCATCATCGATCACTAGTTACATGTGTGGACAGGTTCATAACACAGAAATACAAAAATGTTCAAATTTCTATAAGGCATAACCCTTAACTAACGCCTCGCAATGAGCTGCAGCAAACTGCTTAAGTGAGCTAATCTGAAGAGTTTTGCTATGCCAAAAGGTTAAAGTAATCAACTTCTTGATTAGCTATTCCATCACTTTGATATGTGTACAGTTTTCTCAAAGAAAATTTTGAGACAAATACCTCATGAGATACTATTTTAAAATATTTATAGTGTATTACAAAAACACTAAAAATGTTCCGTTACCACTCTTTTTGATCTAAAGTAGATCACACCAACTTGTCTGTTCAGTAACACAGAGTCATACTAGTTATGATACACAAAACCAATAAACTTACCTTTACTATGTACACTTTAAACAGTTTGGAACGCATAATCACAATTTTTAAAATAAAGTTTTATAAAGCATACTAAATAGTACAGATGAAAAATTAGAATTTGACTTAACAGGATAGAAGTTAACAGATATTATATAAATAAATACAATTGATAGATTTGAAAAATGATAATATACCTATTACACAACTAAAAATACATTTTTAAAGATATAAATTTGTTTTCGTAGAAGTTTAGCAGCATTGAAAAAAACAGATTCACGCTGTATCATACTATATTGCAAACAATAGACAGGAACTATCTTAAGTATTCCAAAATTTGTTTTCGGTAGCAAAAATACAGCTAATGTATAAAGTAGTGTTAAAGCGGCTCATTCAATCTAGCTCATCAATAGCTGATTAAGTTTTTTTTTTAAATGAGACATTTAATAGCTTCTAAACCAAGATTTTATGCAATTAAAAATTCTCTATCTTAACCACTGTATATTTTCTTTGTATCGTAGAACACAGAAAGATTCACGCACTACTGAAAGTAATCACTTTTAAGGAATAAAATTTGCAAGCTCAAACATAGTTTATATTTAACTGATAATTTAATTACTGAACTGATAATTAACTGATAATTTAACTGATAACATAATTTATATTTAACTGATTTACAAGGGAACACTTGGATCAAATATTTGGAAAAATTTGCCTTCTAGGTGGACTTTGATGGAACTAACCCGTATTTTAGTTACATGGAGAGGAAGTCTACGAAAACCTTCCACGGTTAGCCTGACAGAAAGAGAACTCTCACCCATGATCCGTCTATCACTGAGGATGTTACATCAGTCCTGTGTCGGTGCGAACCGCGTGCGGAATTTGAAGCAGCCAGCTGTCGTTGGGATCGAACCCGGGTCACCTGATTAGGAGGCGATCGCTATATCCCCTGAACCACCAAGGCTTTGGTTATAAATTGTCAAAAATCACGCAAAGTTAATCTTACCCCAAAATTTCCTGTAAAAATGTTAAAAATTAAATGCAGCAGACTTCTAGATCTGGAGTTCACCGGTGAATTATCAACTGGAGCCTACCAGAACTTTAGTTGCGGATGAACAAAATTATTTTCATAAGTTTATTTAGATTTGAAGAGATTATTAAACCGAATTAACGTTTTGGAAAACTTAAGGTGCGAGTTTCCAAATACTCACTTAAAAAGCTTTTATTTAAAGAAGGATCAGCTTTTTTAAGACACAGAGCTCCAGTTGAAATTTGAACACTCTAGGTGTTCGCAATGTAGTAAAAACTTAGATGGACAATATTTCCGTGAGAAAAACTGACAATTTTGATTGCAGTAGTCCTTTTGGAACTATTTAGATCAAGCGAGAGGTGATGTAATTAAATCACGTACTCTAGCTATTTTATAAACTTAGTAAAAATGTAAATTTAAGATTATTCTTTCGCTAACATTGGGGGATTCATTTTGTTTAATATTAGATAAAGAAACTTAATTGCATTGTCATCTATCACGGAACTATAGATATCAGCTCTAGATATAGCTCTAACGGAAATAAAATTGTGATTTGTACGAATCTAGTGTCGTAAATGCCAGCGTAATAATGTAGTAAAATTGCTGTGAGTCATTGATATTCCTGTAATAATTTCTTCTGTTTTACACATTTTGAACGTTCAAAGTGTGTCATTAGAAATGTTCTAGGAACAAGTTCGAGAGAGTTGCAATAATTTTCTTGAAACTTTAAATAGAGTTTAAAGTTTCTACATTATAACCTACAGTAGGGAGAAAACATTGAATGATAATCATAAACAAGTTCTTGCAACTTCGATACTGGTTAAGCAAATAATAGTATCTAGGGAAAATAATGTTTGCTTTGTTTACAATGCCCACTTGAAGATTTGAGACAAATACAAAAAATGAAAAATTTATAGTAAAAAGAGGTCATAAAAATTAAATATATATATATATTTTAGTTATGTTTAATTTTAGTTTAATTCAGTAGAAAAGTTCTATTCCTCTACAATAATTATTCTATGTTCCATAAGTTTCGTTACAGGAAATTATATTCAAAAGTTATAAAATTTATACATTTATTTACAAGTCACAAACCTAAATATACAGCTAAATATTTTCGTATTAACATGTCGCAACTAAAGGATGATTCACAGATGATTTAATTGTAAAAACCTAACAGTTGACCCTCTAAGCGGGTCACGGCAAGCTTTCCATAAATACGGCTTTAGCGGCTTTTTGATGTATCCTACGCAACAAACAAATCCCAGGCATGGCAACCAACCAGAAGTAATGTGAGTAGTCCCTGTGCATTCAATGCCCAATCCTACAGACCCACTAAAGCCTGCCCAGACTAGCTCAAAGGTAATGAATTAGTAGACACATAATATAAAAGTTAAATTAAAAGTTGTTGAATTAAGACTATTTCAAGATGGGTTATAAACTCATTAGATTGACTTATTAATGAAGGAAAGTAATTAAGCTTTATATTAGTCATATTACTATACATTATTACATTTATATTAGTTATATTACTATAATTAAAGTAGTGGTTATTTTGTTGAGATTAGAACTAAAGTTCCACAGTCCTCCAGGTCCCCCAACCAGTAGAGAAATAAAATTTAATTAAAAAAGCATTGTTAAGAAACGTGGAGAACGGAAAAACCCGAGGCGTAGTTTCGTTTTTCGATGGGAAAAACGAAGACTTAGAAAACTGGCCAACCTCCTATTGAAAGATCTAACACTCATTGGTTAATTCTTTCAACTCTTACTTGAAGATTCGGAGGTGGTCACTGCATTAAAAACATTTTAGTCCCTAACTGATCGTCCGGTTGCTGCTCCTGGTGACAGCGGCTTTCTAGTTTTAGGTTAAGTTTACAGAAATTTATTTTATTGATTAATTTTGGACCAATATTAAAGAGTTATTTGACAAAATTGCTGTAATGGTTAATCTAGTTTGTTAATTCTACTGTAACAGAGCACGAAAGGCTAACGGTATTGGGGGACAAAACAAAAAGTTACTATCGATTAGTTAGGCACGGCTTTTTCTATCCATATCAATAACCCTACTACCAACTGCGTGGCTGGCTGGCTGACCGTCTATCTTCTAGTGGCCAATCATCAATTGGATCTATGGTGTGCGTGTGTAGTGGATCATGGCTGATTGCCGCATGTTCAATGTGTTACATTACAAAAGATGAAGTCAATACGTATTATTTATTCCAATTTCTAGCTAAAAGTTTATTAGAAATTAATTATACGTGAACCGAAATATTTATAAGATTAACGCATATTTGAATAATATTACAAGTTTACCCCGTAATATAAATTTAATAATTTTTTTAAAATTAAAGTACATAGGTTCATGGAGTTCAAACACTAACTGAGAGTCCGTTAAAAAATAATTATCCAAGCTTTATAATATCTCTGTTAAAGTATTACTTCTTAAAATTAAAATTTTGCAATTAAAATCAAAATTTATACTTTTGATATACATTTTTAGAGAGTTTCATTGTGAATATTAGTTTATAATTTTTAAAACTTTCTCATTCGAATTTGTGGAATATAAATACATTATTCAAATATAAATATTTTGAACATTAAAAACTGAGTAAAAGCCATCAATTTCAATTCAGCAAATTGAAAATTACCTTTGTTACTTTTTTTTAAACAAATTACAGTACTTTAAAATTTAATAGCCTTAAAAATATTGTCGATATCTATATATTTTATTTTATTTTATAACCGTCGTTTAACAGCCGACCCAATTCCATGAATTTACGACTACTAATGTTCAACTCCGTAGCCTTGTAATTTTGAACCAACCCAGAAGACAAGGAAATTTCTGGATCAGTACCCCCAGAGGTTTTGATTTGTAATGGGAACATGGAGGACTTTGAGACTCGACAGATTTAACGTGCATCAGTCACCATTTACTACACGGGGAGTCTTCAGCCGGCGAGGATCGAACCCACGACCTCTTGGACATGGGCCCAGCGCCCTACCGACCAGGCTATCCCGGCCCGATATCTATATATTTTATTTTTTATTTTATAACCGTCGTTGAACAGCCGACCCAATTTCATGGGTTTACGACTACTAATGTTCAACTCCGTAGCCTTGTAATTTTGAACCAATCCAGAAGACAAGGAAACTCCTCGATCAGTACCCCCAGAGGTATTGATTTGTTATGGGAACATGGAGGACTTTGAGACTCGACAGATTTAACGTGCATCAGTCACCATTTACTACACGGGGAGTCTTCGGTCGGCGAGGATCGAACCCACGACCTGTTGGACATGGGCCCAGCGCCCTACCGACCTGGCTATCCCGGCCCGATATCTATATATTTTATTTTATAACCGTCGTTGAACAGCCGACCCAACTTAATGGGTTTACGGCTACTAATGTTCAACTCCGTAGCCTTGTAATTTTGAACCCTATCCAGAAGACAAGGGAACTCCTGGATCAAGTATTGGGAGAAATTTTGCCTTCGTGGAGGACTTTTTGATGGAGCTAACCCGCATTTGCGTTACATGGAGAGGAAGACTACGAGAACCTCCCACGGTTAGCCTGGCGGCAAGGGGACTCTAACCCATGATCCGTCTACCACTGAGGATATTTCACGTCAGCACTGTGGTCAGTGCAAGCCGGATGCGGAATTCGTATAGACTGGGATTCGAACCCGGTTCGCCTCATTGGAAGGCGAACGCTCTATCCCCTGAGCCATCGCGGCTTGATATCTATATATTTTATTTTATAACCGTCGTTGAATAGCCGACCCAATTTCATGGGTTTACGACTACTAATGTTCAACTCCGTAGCCTTGTAATTTTGAACCAATCCAGAAGACAAGGAAACTCCTGGATCAGTACCCCCAGAGGTATTGATTTGTTATGGGAACATGGAGGACTTTGAGACTCGACAGATTTAACGTGCATCAGTCACCATTTACTACACGGGGAGTCTTCGGTCGGCGAGGATCGAACCCACGACCTCTTGGACATGGGCCCATCGCCCTACCGACCAGGCTATCCCGGCCCCGATATCTATATATTTTATTTTATAACCGTCGTTGAACAGCCGACCCAACTTAATGGGTTTACGGCTACTAATGTTCAACTCCGTAGCCTTGTAATTTTGAACCCAATCCAGAAGACAAGGGAACTCCTGGATCGAGTATTGGGAGAAATTTGCCTTCGTGGAGGACTTTTTGATGGAGCTAACCCGCATTTGCGTTACATGGAGAGGAAGACCACGAGAACCTCCCACGGTTAGCCTGACGGCAAGGGGACTCTAACCCATGATCCGTCTACCACTGAGGATATTTCGCGTCAGCACTGTGGTCAGTGCAAGCCGGATGCGGAATTCGTATCGACTGGGATTCGAACCCGGTTCGCCTCATTGGAAGGCGAACGCTCTATCCCCTGAGCCATCGCGGCTCGATATCTATATATTTTATTTTTTTTTTAAAACCGTCGTTGAACAGCCGACCCAATTTCATGGGTTTACGACTCCTAATGTTCAACTCCGTAGCCTTGTAATTTTGAACCAATCCAGAAGACAAGGAAACTCCTGGATCAGTACCCCCAGAGGTTTTGATTTGTTATGGGAACATGGAGGACTTTGAGACTCGACAGATTTAACGTGCATCAGTCACCATTTACTACACGGGGAGTCTTCGGCCGGCGAGGATCGAACCCACGACCTCTTAGACATGGGCCCAGCGCCCTACCGACCAGGCTATTCCGGCCTGATATCTATATATTTTATTTTATAACCGTCGTTGAACAGCCGACCCAATTTCATGGGTTTACGACTACTAATGTTCAACTCCGTAGCCTTGTAATTTTGAACTAATCCAGAAGACAAGGAAACTCCTGGATCAGTACCCCCAGAGGTATTGATTTGTTATGGGAACTTGGAGGACTTTGAGACTCGACAGATTTATCGTGCATCAGTCACCATTTACTACACGGGGAGTCTTCGGTCGGCGAGGATCGAACCCACGACCTCTTAGATATGGGCCCAGCGCCCTACCGACCAGGCTATCCCGGCCCTTTGATATCTATATATTTTATATTTTATAACCGTCGTTGAACAGCCGACCCAACTTAATGGGTTTACGGCTACTAATGTTCAACTCCGTAGCCTTGTAATTTTGAACCCAATCCAGAAGACAAGGAAACTCCTGGATCGAGTATTGGGAGAAATTTGCCTTCGTGGAGGACTTTTTGATGGAGCTAACCCGCATTTGCGTTACATGGAGAGGAAGACCACGAGAACCTCCCACGGTTAGCCTGACGGCAAGGGGACTCTAACCCATGATCCGTCTACCACTGAGGATATTTCACGTCAGCACTGTGGTCAGTGCAAGCCGGATGCGGAATTCGTATCGACTGGGATTCGAACCCGGTTCGCCTCATTGGAAGGCGAACGCTCTATCCCCTGAGCCATCGCGGCTCGATATCTATATATTTTATTTTATAACCGTCGTTGAACGGCCGACCCAACTTAATGGGTTTACGGCTACTAATGTTCAACTCCGTAGCCTTGTAATTTTGAACCCAATCCAGAAGACAAGGGAACTCCTGGATCGAGTATTGGGAGAAATTTGCCTTCGTGGAGGACTTTTTGATGGAGCTAACCCGCATTTGCGTTACATGGAGAGGAAGACCACGAGAACCTCCCACGGTTAGCCTGACGGCAAGGAGACTCTAACCCATGATCCGTCTACCACTGAGGATATTTCACGTCAGCACTGTGGTCAGTGCAAGCCGGATGCGGAATTCGTATCGACTGGGATTCGAACCCGGTTCGCCTCATTGGAAGGCGAACGCTCTATCCCCTGAGCCACGATATCTATATATTTTATTTTATAACCGTCGTTGAACAGCCGACCCAACTTAATGGGTTTACCGCTACTAATGTTCAACTCCGTAGCCTTGTAATTTTGAACCCAATCCAGAAGACAAGGGAACTCCTGGATCGAGTATTGGGAGAAATTTGCCTTCGTGGAGGACTTTTTGATGGAGCTAACCCGCATTTGCGTTACATGGAGAGGAAGACCACGAGAACCTCCCACGGATAGCCTGACGGCAAGGGGACTCTAACCCATGATCCGTCTACCACTGAGGATATTTCACGTCAGCACTGTGGTCAGTGCAAGCCGGATGCGGAATTCGTATCGACTGGGATTCGAACCCGGTTCGCCTCATTGGAAGGCGAACGCTCTATCCCCTGAGCCATCGCGGCTCGATATCTATATATTTTATTTTATAACCGTCGTTGAACAGCCGACCCAACTTAATGGGTTTACGGCTACTAATGTTCAACTCCGTAGCCTTGTAATTTTGAACCCAATCCAGAAGACAAGGGAACTCCTGGATCGAGTATTGGGAGAAATTTGCCTTCGTGGAGGACTTTTTGATGGAGCTAACCCGCATTTGCGTTACATGGAAAGGAAGACCACGAGAACCTCCCACGGTTAGCCTGACGGCAAGGGGACTCTAACCCATGATCCGTCTACCACTGAGGATATTTCACGTCAGCACTGTGGTCAGTGCAAGCCGGATGCGGAATTCGTATCGACTGGGATTCGAACCCGGTTCGCCTCATTGGAAGGCGAACGCTCTATCCCCTGAGCCATCGCGGCTCGATATCTATATATTTTTTTTTATTATAACCGTCGTTGAACAGCCGACCCAACTTAATGGGTTTACGGCTACCAATGTTCAACTCCGTAGCCTTGTAATTTTGAACCCAATCCAGAAGACAAGGGAACTCCTGGATCGAGTATTGGGAGAAATTTGCCTTCGTGGAGGACTTTTTGATGGAGCTAACCCGCATTTGCGTTACATGGAGAGGAAGACCACGAGAACCTCCCACGGTTAGCCTGACGGCAAGGGGACTCTAACCCATGATCCGTCTACCACTGAGGATATTTCACGTCAGCACTGTGGTCAGTGCAAGCCGGATGCGGAATTCGTATCGACTGGGATTCGAACCCGGTTCGCCTCATTGGAAGGCGAACGCTCTATCCCCTGAGCCATCGCGGCTCGATATCTATATATTAAAAATATTGCCGTAACACTCTTAACACTATGAACGCTCAAGTGGCACAAAAACATTTAAAGTACTAGGGTCTTTTTCAGGGCACGCACTTGCGAACTATAGTCACAGTCCAGGACCTTACTCTAGACCACTCCAGCGCTTTAAAGTGTTTCACTAATTCAACTATAGTATTCAGAGAATTCTTAGCTAATTTGAAAAAAAAAAAAAAAAAAAAAACACATGTTAATCAGTAAGAGCTAGATTTCTTCAGAGACTTCAGGTCACGATCCAGGTCCACCCAGTCTAAAAGTAACTCTAGCCCTTACTGGCTTATTCTGCAACAACGTGAAAATCGAAAATTTTCAAAAAGATTGGACGAGTTCGAAAAGGGAGCAGAACGGCCGTCTACCGCTCACCAGTTCGGGCACGCCCAACCATTCTGGAACTTTCAACTTCACACCTGTACCACTAATTGTCGAGATACTCTTATTCCTATATTTTTCCTGAGAATTTATTTATAATTGATGAAAACGTACCACTGAACGCTCATAGTGTATAATACCTTTTTGGAAATTCTGCTTTCTTCCTTTGGCTATACGTTTCAGCAGGAAATTTAAATGTACAGCCGTGGTAAAAGTATATTTGCCGAAACAATGGTAACGGAGAGTAGAACTGATCGCGTTACCTTAGAATCCAGTTTTGGTTATAAAGAATACAGAAGGTTTTTATTTCTCCTCTTAGTTTTATATTGAAATTTCGAATTTAAATGAATTTGTTCTGCATAAAAGTTACGCTTATAAAGCAAGTAAAACATTAGAAATATTTATCTTATATCTAAGCTAATTCTGATTTTGAAATTCAGAAAAAACACTAAAAGAACTATTGTCCAAAAGTATTTGATCCTTATAATAATATCTCCAACTAACTTCAAAATAATCGTGCAATCCGATAAAACCAGAGATTTAACTTTTCATTTTGAAAGAGGAAGGAAAACTGCATTGATATTTAACCATATGAAGAGGATTTTGAAATTTAAAATAAATTCGTGGAAAACTATACATGTTAAATTGATATGTTTCAATTTTGTATTCTCTAAACTTTATTTAAATCCATTTGGCTTTATGAATAAAGAATTCTCCTCAAATTTATAAGTTATACGAATCTTTAAGCATTTAATATATTTTAATGATCAACTCAAGTCTTTGATCCACTTCTATGCAATTTTTAGATTTGTCTTCATGATTTTACATTATGCCACATGAAATTTAATTTATACAATCAAAGAAATTAAATTTAAGGAACAAATTCATAGTCACTTCTTAATTTTCTCCTAAATTTATTATTTAAATGAAAAAGTGTATTTTTTAGTGTAAATAGGGAACTAAAGTGAACTAAACTGATATCCATTGCGTGGGTTAGCCGTATTTATCATAATTTTTGGATACCGCTTTAACCTTTTACATGGCCTGAGAAACTTTCTATAATTTTTAAAATTCCATAGAAAGCTACTTTCTTAACTATTATCTAGATGCTTCAGAAAATACCAATAAACTGCTTTTACGTAAATATGGGTAGCAGTAAAGGCAGGCGTGGAGTAAAAAAGGAGGCTAACTCTTAAGAACTATTTTTACTACCGCCTTACGCATACAATTTGGACCTTACCCATCTAGTTTATTTGTACACGAACATAGAATTTAAATTTTTATAAAATACAGAAGTTCACGTATAAGGTCAATTCTTTACAGTAAATAATTTTTGTAAGATCACATTTCCCGCAGAAAATTGTTTATCAAATTAATTTAAGTACTACGCTAAATTTTATATGTTAATCTCAATCCGAAAATTATTTAACAAAATTACTATTTAAAAAATCCCTATAAAAGGTTGAAGTATAAAGAGCTAACCACAGTAGTGAAAGAAAATTAAAATCTAATCCAAAAAAAGACATAAAATTAGTTATATGCTCGCTTTGTAGGCAAATAAAGTATTTGAAATTTCATCTTCTTAAAATTTTATTATTTAATATAAATAGAAATCGACATTATGGTTGAGAAAAATTGACTAATATATGAAAGTAAGTTGCGTAAATATAATTTTTTTAAATTTAAATATCGCCTAACCTAAAAGAGTATCGCATATTTTCTGACAAATAAATCTGTTTCAGCAATTTGCGTAATTTTAATAGACAATAAATTGTACAGTCATTGTTTAAATAATGCTGATACGTAGATTTATCCAGAAACTTTCCATTATATAACTCTAGTAAAATATAAAGCAACTAAGTTATGTGCAATCTCATTTTTACTTTACTTTATTTTTTCAGTATTGTCTAGACAAGCAACATTCTTACGCGAAGAGTTTAAAAAAAAAAGTTGTTCAGCCATTTTAAAGTGAACTAAAAATTTGTTTTTGCATTTGCGAAATTTATTATGCCTGCAGATTAGGAGAAATTTTTACAATGCTTTTTAATGCCTAGTAAGAATAATCCTTTGCCACAAAAGTGAATATTCAGAAAATTCCATAAACTCTAATGCCATATTGGCTATACGATAGCTAGATTATAAAAGTATTATATGTTACTCATTTAAAGATTGAAGAGTGTTTCGAAACTTTAGAACACTATTTCTCAAACCAAAATTCTGCTCAATCAAAATATCAGTGCATGCCTGTCATTTTCAAACTTAAAATATCATGTTCAAACTAAAAGTAGAGCTCTGCGCTTTAACAAAGATTAACCACTGTCTTAAAACTACAACCTGCAATTTTTAGTGTGCATTACATAAGAGTAAAATTGCATTAGCCACTGTTACAAGTTAAACTAGTGACAATTCAGATATTTAAAATGTATTTGTGATGTTTATTAGCTTACAGAGCTTATTAGCTTATTTATTAGCTTCAAAAACGTAATTACCCGTTCTTAAGCTGTTTATTTTTATCCATTTGAACGAGAGATTACGGAATCAAAGAAATTTCAAAACTAGCGGAACCTATGGCTTTAATGTTTCTTGAAGGTTTTTCTATAAGATCAGTTTAATAGCAGTGAATATTAAAATTGAAAGAATTTCTGTAGTAAAAAGCAAAAACAATGGAAAGATATAGGGTTACGATGGTTGAAACATCACCATACCATCATAGAGAGCCGTGGTGTGTCAGGGAATAGAGCGTTAACCTTCATATAAGTTGATCCGGGTTCAAACACCAGCGGTGGCTGCTTGACACTAATTACGCACCCGGTTTGCACTGACCACAATGCTGACATAAAAGATTCTCAGTGGTAGATTGATCCTTTTACCTACCTTTTTTTTGATCCTATACGTCAGAAGCTTTCGTAATTTTCCTCTCTATATAAAGCAAATACGGGTTAGTTCCCACAAAAAGTCGTACACGAAGGTAAGTTTCTCCCTATACTTGATCCAGGAATTCCCTTGTCTTCAGGATTGCGTTCAAACTTACAAAGCTAGGTAGTTTAATATTAGTAGTCGGAAACCCAAAGATTGAGTTCAGCAACTGTTACAATAGTAATGAGTACTGCTGTACGAGTGATTATGTGATAATAGATACCAACTGGATATAAGTATAGGTTTTTATGATCCCCCAAAGAGATCACGAAAATCGGTTTACTACGGCTGACGTTAACCAGAATTTGCCTCTAGCATTAGCACAATACCTAATGATACTGACTCCAGTAAAATCTATTTCCTGGAATTTACTATTTTCATTATTTAAATCTTATCTGAACTGCCTAAAGAGAAACTTTATAAATCACTAAAAATTTATGGAAGAATGTGAAATATTCACACTCTTTTTATAAGACCAAATAGTTCAAATTATCATACCAGTTTAAATAGAAATGTACAATAAATAATAAGTGTAAAACATGACCTGTTTTAAGCAGAGCTCCAACTTGGTACCATCAGTTCTAACCGGAACGGGATAAGGTGACTCCAAATTTAGAATTCCTTCTCCAGTTAAGGGAATCCTGTCGAAATTAATAATGTCCTCAGCATAGAAAACTTAAATTAAATATACACTGTTTACAATTTCAGCAACTCTGCTGAAAATCAAAGACAAAGTTTTCCAATATGTTAATACATTTTACTACTTTGTTCATTTAAATATTTGCTTAAGCAAGATCGGGATAAAAGAAAACTTTTCCGGATTTCAGATTTGCTACATTCACAAAATTACGAGATTTTCAAAAATCCCCCCCCCCCCCCCGAAAAAAAAACATTTACAAAAATGTTGAATAGATAATTTTTGCCATATTTCTTAGAAATCGCAGGAACAGCTCCCCATTTTTCAAATAAAATTTACTGAATAGTCAGGAATGATCATTTGAAATAAAAAAGAATCGAACAACCACTTCAAAACTTATTCATTTCCCAGATTTTTAAATTGTTCTTAACGATACTCATTTTCAAACATGCTATAGAAAAAAATATGAAATTTTCAGATTAAAATCACTATGTTTCAAAACATTTAATAAAGTAATATAACGAATAAATCTTTTTGATTTGAGAAATTCTAGAGTTATATTAAATTATAATAGTTTCAACAGATAAAATTAATTTGTTAATTGTAATTTTTTTTTTCACGATGAGCGCGAACAAGTAGAAAGCATTGAAAATTAAAGTTAAAACGTACCAAACGAACGTCATCTATACAATTTTCAAATTTGTGTATAGTATTAGAAAATAAAGTAACAGTCAGCCAAAGATGATAAAATAAGTAAAATTTGGAGTGTTTAAGCATTCTAATAAAACGTCTATTTTTAACAGACAGATTTAACAGATTTTTAAAACTTCTATTACATAAAAGTTAATTCAAAAATTTAAAAAGCAGACACAAGCGAAAGTTCAGAAATAAAAGGTCCCGTAGTGGACTGATCGTTAAGACACGGTTCCCAGCAGATCACCGAAGTCAAGCATCACTGGCTGCCGTCAGTGTGCGGGTGGGTCACCACTTGGATCAGTCTGCGTAGGGACCGAGGGTGTGCGGTATTGGTCCTCGTTAAACTGTGCTACCGTAAAATGCTCGACTTCGCGTGCAGGTCGTTGGGCTACCGAAGCAGGGGTGCCATCCCCTCTGCAGAGGATCAAAATTGTGATGGCATGTCTTCGGATCTTCCTCAGGGATGTTTCCCAGACCGTCGCCAATAGCCCATTGTGCAGCTCTAGTGCGACGTAAATAAACTACAACTACAACAACTACAGAAATAAAAGGGATATGACATTTTAAAAGAAGTTTTTGAAGATTGTCAAGAACCAAGAGAAAGTAGACTTACCTGTGAATAAAAGCCTATACCATGACGAACGTTTATTAAAACATGGTTTCCCAACATGGCCCTAAAATAGAAGTAGAGAAAAAAACAAACGAGAAAATGAAGCACTTATATAGAACTATAACAACACGTGAGAAAGCTTCGATCCGCCGTTTTTTGTTCATATCCGAATTCACAAACATTAAGTTAGTGCCGTCTAAGGGGCCCTCCCTGGCCGAGCGGTATCACCCGCCAAACGCTGTGTGAATCCTGGAGATGGCGGGTTCGAATCCAGCATGGATGTATTCTGCTTGTTGTTATTCTCTGAATTATTCTATCTGTCCTCTTCTTCTTGACAAGAGCTTACAAACCTTAATTGATCACACAAACCTGACAATATATGAAATTTAATAAAGTAAAGTGCCGTCAAGTGTGGAGGTGGTGGGTTTGAATCCCACCGTAACCCTGGATGTCCTTTTAATTGCCAAAGGTTTATAAGCCTAAATTGAGCGCACAAGTCTGCGAATGTATATATTCTCAATAAAGCAAAGTGCCGTCTCGGGTAGAATCCCCCCCCCCTACTAAATGATCTGAATCCCGTTTTAACCCTATCTCTGTGCTTTCCTTTTCTCGTTGGTGCTACCCGTTCTCTTCTATTTTAAGTGGGTCATTGCATCTAGCACACACAAGTGAAGAAGTAAATAAAAAGACTTTATGTGGTTAGGGGGTTGGGATAGCTTGGCTGGTAGGGCGTTGGGCATATGTCCGAGAGGTCGTGAGTTCGACCACCACCGTGCGAAGACTCTCCGTGTTTCCCAGACCTACGTCAATTGTGCAGCTCTAGTGCTACTTTAAAAGAAATACAAGCACCCGTAGCAGTTATGTGATTGGATGAATCTTTGACTTTTGTTATAATTTTAAAATATAAAGTATCGAGGATCCAATCAAAATATTAGGTGTTTTTCATGCTTTCCATTGCGATGTTCATCTGTAACTTTTGTTGCCCACATTTTAGTTTGACAGGAACTTCCAAACAGTGAGCGCACAAAGCTTATATATGACCAGTATAAAAAATGAGTTCAGTTTTTGTCTCAGTGGCCAAGTGCAAGAGAATTTCAAGGTTTGGTCACTAGTGTTACCGTTTCTTAACAACTACAGTGGACTGATCGTAAGGACACGGTTCTCAGTAGAACACCGAAATCAAGCATCACTGGCTGCTGTCAGTGACCATTTTGATCAGCCTGCGTAGGAATTGATGCATATTTGTCCTCGTTCAACTGTTCTACCGTAAAGTGTTCGACTTCGCGCGTAGGTCGTCGGGCTACTAAAGTCATCCTCCCAATAAAGGATCGAAATTGTCTTCGGATCATCCTCAGGGATGCTTCCAAGAGCATCGCCAGCAGCCCATTGTGCAGCTCTAGTGAGACGTAAATAAAGTACCTACCTACCTTAAGGTCTGGTTTCTTAGGACAAGAGCCTTATCTGTGCGTCAGCGGGACGTTGACGTACCGCTGACGCCAACCTGTTCAAAGAAACCAGGCCCTAGTTAGCTCAGCATGAGCAGTCGGTCTAACACATAAGCGACTAGGGAGCGGACGATTCCATAATGCTAAAAACTTAAGAGTTTCGTCGGAAGAGTAAAAATGGGAAAGAGAGAAATTACATTAAAATATTGGGGATTTTTTCTTTCCCTTCCTTGGCGTATTGGCTAAATTTCAAAGGTTTGCCGTAACCGTTCGCATTTGTTTATGTTTATTTTTTGCGACGTTTGCTGTCATTTTGAAATCGTATAAAATATCTTATTTGTTGAATTTTTTCGTTATGTTTTGTGTTTTTATTATTGTTATCTGTTTTGCTTTTGTTGTTTTAATTTATTTTTACATTAAAAATAGTTATTTTTTTGTTATTTTTAATTTGGTTATTTGCGATCTGCAGTGTGTCAGATTAACACACTGCAGATAAACAAGCTTAAAAGTACATCCAAAAAATTTCACAATAAAGAAATATATATACATATTATTTAAGTAGTTTGAAGTAGAATGAAAAACAAGTACAGTTTATTAATTAAATTGGAGTGCATATTGATAAACATTATAATCTTTTGTTTTTTTGTTTTTTTTATTCACCAAGGCCTTTAATAAATTTATTTTGGACACCAAATGAGGGGATATAAAATTTGGTAAGGGTATTCAGCCGTCCTGTCTATGTTAATGAGGTTCTGGGTCTGCCATTAATGATGTCCCACTTTCTTGAAAATATTTTCGATCTTTCTTTGTCAGGATTCAGCCAAAATTCCCCGGCCTTAACACATTATATTGTATAAATATATATATATATATATATATATATATATATATATATATATATATATATATATATATATATATATATATATATATATATACATATTTGCAATTCAGAAAAACATACTACACTATAGATCATAGTTCAAAATTTATTTTTCAGATTGTGATATGACATTTGTAAGCTTAAAAATGATTGTGAAAACACAAACTTAAAAAATAACCACATTATTTTTTGGAAGTAAACACAAGTTGAAAAAAATATATGTTAAAACAGCTGATTATAAGTGTTTTTTTTAATCAAAAATTATAAATCTATAATTTCTTGTTTTCTTTTCTATCTTCTTTATACATGGAATTCTTCTCACGATCTCTCCCCTCCCCCTTATGCTCCTCCAACATCTACAGAATTATTGGAACCCCGACATATATTTGTCAACAGTATCTCTCTTTAAAGATTAAAAAAAATAAATTAGATGCTAACTATCTTCACTGTCAAGCCTAATAATCTTTTTTGATGACCCTAGTTAAGTTTTGATTTTGCTAAGCTCACCAGCAACGTTTTCCTGATATCGAGCTCATTTACCCCTTTCTAAATTTTTTAATTCCGTTTGTATTATGGAATCGTCCTGTACTTAGTCGCTCGTGTCCAACGCAGACATTATCTCGCATTGCGCATGCGTTAATAACGTAAACAAATATTTATTTTGAATTTCTATTGGTTTTGTTATTGTCGACTAGTGATTTAGAGAACAAATAATGACTTTGTCCAAGAAAAATCACATCATAGCTTAGCTAAATGAAGAAGAAAAAGAAGCTATGTTTAATGTTAAAATCAAAATCTCGGCTGATTCCAATGCTCTGTTGGATGTTGTCCGTCATTGCTTCTGTCGTTAACGCTATGTTGCAATCCAACAGCAGTTGATTCGGACGTCAGTCGTCTTCAAGCTGAGCGTTCGATGACGTATGCTATCTAGCTCACAAATTGGCCAATCAGGACCTAACGCTGATTTCCAGCTGATTTTGTGTAACGCCGACCTGTCCTAAGAAACCAGACCTTAGAAGTACACTATTGAACAATTAGCGACGCCCTAGAATTCATCCTTAAAAAATGAATCCGATAAAAATGTTAGCGCATGTACACCCTTTTAATGACATAACTTATAAAAAAGATAGCGTGATAGATTTTTGAACAAAATAGAATTGTTTAGGAATTGATTAAATGACATGGGAACAAATATCGATAAGAAAATAGAGATTCGAGAAATAATGAAGTGATAGTTGGTTCGAGTACTTATAAAGACGTCGGTATTGATGAGAGCTGTTTGTGGTTTCTAAAACAGATCAAATAATACCCGGTTTCATTATCGATAAAATAATAGTGCGTGCGAGCATTCAAAAGATGAGGGTGTGTTCGAAAAGTCTTCAAATAATAGTGTTTGTTCAAGTGCCGATTTAGAGATAGGGGAGTCCCGCAGAGGTCAGATCGTTAAGACACCGTTCCCAGCAGATCACCCAAGTCAAGCATCTCTGGCTGGGGTCAGTGTATGGGTGGGTGACCCACTTGGATTAGTCTGTGTAGGGATGGAGGGTGTGCGGCATGGGTCCTCTTTAACCCGTTCTACCGTAAAGTGCTTGACTTAGCGTGCAGGTCGTTGGGCTACCGAATCGAGGGGGCAGGGGACATCCCCTCTGCAGAGGATCAAAATTGCGATAGCATGTCTTCGGTTGTTGTTGTTGTAGTTCATTTACGTCGCACTAGAGATGCACAATGGGCTATTGGCGACGGTCTGGGAAACATCCCAGCATGTCTTCGGATCATCTTCAGGGATGTTTCTCAGACCGTCGCGAATAGCCCATTGGGCAGCTATAGTGTGGCATAAATAAACTACAACGATAACAATAAAAATAGGGGATTCGAATTATGATCAATTGATAGTAGGTTCGAGTATTTATAAAATGATAGCGGATTTGAGTTCTGATAAAAAATAGTAGGTTCAGGTATTGATAGTTGCTTCGAGTATGGCAGGTTCGAACACCCATCAACAAAGTATGTGGCTTTCAAAACTGATCAAATTATAATAGGTTCGAGGGATGATAAATGGACTCGGTCACTGATCAAACGATAACGGTCGTAAGTAGAAAGCATTGAAACTTAAAGTTAAAACGTATCAAACGAACGTCATCTATTAAATTTTCAAGTTTGTGTATAAAATTAGAAAATGAATTAACAGTCAGGCAATGAAGATAAAATTTCGAGTGTTTAAGCATTCTAATAAAACGTCTATTTTTAACAGACAGATTTTCTCTTTTTATTATCTCAAAATTATTAAATAATACAAAGTATACATATTAAGGGTATTTATAAGCAATCCAATTAGTTTTTAAGCGACCCTAAACACGAAGGTTATCGAAATTCAAGAAAGCATTGGTGAGGAAGTTGAATTGTAACATGTTGCATCGCCGAAGAAGAATTGAATGGAGATTCTCAAAAGAATCTCCAAAAACAAAATTAAAAGTTTTATATATTTCAAGGTGGTCATATCTTTAAACGATTATACATAAATATGACTTAATAGTTAGCAGCAGTGAAATATTAGACGCTAAAAAGTAAAATGTTATATGCATCTAAAACATTTTTAACTCGAATAATTTTTACAAGATTTGACTCCACTAAGGTGTTAACTGTTCTAGTAATGCAATATTTAATATACTTCTGTTAAATTATTGTATGGTATATTCACTGAATGCAAATAATAGCAAGCCTCTTAAAACAAGAAGAAATTTAGAAAACATTCCGGTGTATCACTCCGCGATGTGTGAGCAGGCTTTATATTCTAAGAAGTTTTATTATTTCAATTGACGCACTTGCAATTTTGTTATTGCCTAATAATGACAAAGTGCCATCTTTCTTCTCTCGAGAACTCCATTTTGCAACCCAAACTTTAAATTTGTCATGTATGTTTTTTAGTTTAATTCCAGGATAAATGGGAATAAGGACCGTAAGGCCTCAGATGACCAGTTCCACTACAACGAACGAACGATATTTCAATTGACGCGTCATTTTACCATCCATAAGAGTTTTCCGTCATTTATAAACTCAAAGATGTCGTGAACCTAACACATAGTACGATATTTAACAACTCTCCCATTCCTCCATTGGCAATTAATCCATTCCTCCTCACTACTCCTCATCATCGAGTTTTTACTTCAGATGAATCGGTTAATGCCGCAGCGCACCGAGATTTATGTGATTTCTACCGATACTTAACAAAATTAATATCAGATTAAGATTCTAGGTAAGTTATGTCATTCAGTATGGCTTGAATGCTGGCAAATGTTTTCGTTACTTAATTCTATTGTATAACTGTTGTAACCTTTTGAGGAAATATTTTAATTTTTGAAAGAATATATACTGTCTGTACTAGTACTGTACAGTAGAGTACTTTATCTTGTAATGTATGTCATCTTGCGATTGTTGTTAAAAACAAACTTATTTTAGAATAGATTAACGTTGCCTTCCACACACCTAATCATTTTCCCATCAGTTCAAATTCGAACTGCCAATGTGATCATAGTTCAAAATCATATTTTCACAAGTTTGTTTAACGTATAGGATCGTAAATAAGAGTCTATCCATGATCTTGTTTTTAATTATTGGATGTTAATAACGACTAGAGAGAGAGAGAGTTTCGGATTCTAAATTTAGAGGACGCCCACGTTCTTTGTGTATCGAGAGGGGACTCGCCACCGATCTCTCTCTCTGCCAAAGAGAACTTCGATGTGTTCAACACACCAGGAAACGTCGAAGTGTTGGAACCAACACAAGAAATGGACTACTACGATATTTATGTAAGTACTTTTTCATTTTTGGAGCGTTTTATTTCCTCTATTAAATTATATTATCTTTAAATAGAGTGTAGTTTTTGTTTATCTATTGACTTGAATCAACTCACTAGTATTATATCAACTTAAACTTCGAAATTGAGGAAATCAGAGCTTCGAACTTTTAAATTTTCGAGCATATATTTCCTGTATTAAATTATGTCGGGAGCAAATCCTTAAATAAAGTAGTTTCTGTTTACATATCGGCTAAAATCTACTCACTAATATTATAACAATCTAAATTTCGAAATTTGCGGAAATGCATAAATTTGCTCTTAAATATTGGAGCATTTTATTTCCGCTATTAAATTATATTGGAAACAAATCTTTAGAGTACTACTGTAGTTTCGGTTTATATATCGAATTAAATCAACTCATCCATATTATATCGACCTAAATTTCGAGATTAATGAAATCAGAAGGAAAAAAAATTTCTAAATTAGCAAATTTTAAATTTTGGAGCATTCTATTTTCTCTATTAAATTATAATGGGAGCAAATCTTTAAATAGAGTACCACTGTAGTTTTTGTTTATATATCAACTATGTCCACTCAACTTACATTGTATCGACCTAAACTTCAAAATTGCGGAAGTCAGAAATTAGTTTCGAACTTTTACATTTTGGAGTATTTTATTTCCAATTCTATGTTGGGAGCAAATCTTTAAATAGAGTACCACTGTAGTTTCTGTTTACATATCGAATTAAATCCACTCACTAATATTATATCGAACTAAACTTCGACATCACCGTTTGTGCGATTTACGCGCTACAGGTAAATAAATTGCATTGAATCAAAAAGAAAAAAACACGCATCTAAATTTCTAAGACGCTATTTTATGACTGTTATATTTTTGTAGATGCTTTTAGTATTAGTTATTAAATTTTTATTAAATTTAATATATTCTTACCGTATTTAAAAACTAAATTAAAAATTTAAAAAAAATATTTCAAAAATAGCAATTTTTTTTATCTAAATAAGGGACATACATATATTTAAAAATGTTCAAGAAGATTCGATATATAAAAACTTAAGTAGGAAGAATTAACTGTGTTCTAATTTATTATCACGGTAAGCAGCAAGATTTGGGAAATTTCGGCATACTTCCCAATGTATTGTTTGTAGGATACATAATATGCTCGTAAAATTCATAAAAATTTTCATACAAATGAAATAGTTTCATAAAATTGAAAGAGCGAATGATTGCGTGACTTTTTAAATTATTAACTTAAAGTTTGAACTAAACCATTCATTTAAATGACGAAAAAAAGAGTATTAATAAAATATTTCAAAATGCATATTAAATTTTTACTAAGTGCTGCATAATGGCATTTCTGTTAGCAAGGCCCTGACGAAGTGGCGTTTTTGCTAACATGCGTATCCTTAGATTCGTTTTAGATGTTCACATTTTTATTTATAGTGTTCAATTGCATTTGTGTGTTCCCATCAAAGCAGTTTTTTCGTCCTTTTTTTTATAATTTTAAAGTTTACTAGGTATACGAAGTCGGATCGTTGAGAGTTATGTAAAGCACCTTTTTCTTTTCCTTATTTTTTTTTTTTTTTTTTTTTTTTTTTTTGCTACAGACCCCTAAATTAATATTTTGGCGAAACCCAATTTTATAAAATTTATGATAGGCAATTGTGAATTGAATGTATTAACCAATAAAAGACTGTGTTTTATTTTTTAAAATATGAAGATGAATGAATTCATATTTTTACCATTCATAATCTTGGATAAAATTTTATGTCTGATTCGCATCTAGTCAAGCTATGAGTTGATAATGTTATCGTGAATGACCGAAATCAAGAGAATGTCGACCGGTGGATGTCCAAAATATGTGTTATTTGATATTAATTTATTCGTTGATATATTTATTCCTTCTGGGGATAGATTAGAAGAAAAATCAGTGTACCAAAGCGACTAATACGATATGTCACCAGCAATTTCGGTCATTCACAGTAATATATAAGATGAATAAAACGAATTATGGTGTTCGTTGAGATGAAAAGTGCAATAAAAATTGTGCTCTCCTTTATATTAATGTTGAATAACCCAAAAAATTGTGAGACTTTATTCTGGGTTTTTCAAAAAGCATTTATTTAAAGGGCATCTAAATTTCTTAAAATTAAATCATCTTACACCTTTCGCACCCTACGAGAATTATTTTCGAAAATATCAATGTTGGCGTTCTTTGAAAATCAAAAATTCAATAAACGCAAATTAGAATATATTTGCAATCTAGAATGAGTAGTTCGCTGATATTCATAAACAGAAACAAATACTTGTTTCATAAAGATAATTATATTTTAAATTGTAAGTCTAATTCGAATGTTTGATTTACAAACTAATATTATTTTAAAAATGAGTGTTCTTTTTAAATGAACGATTGTATAGTAACTTTATTATTAAAATTTTCTTCGCCTAACATTGTAGTGAAGCAGTGCAACATTTGTGTAGTTTCTTTGACAAAGACTTTTTGTAGTGTATGAAAATATATTTTTTTATCAACAAGTTTTGTTTATTTTGATTTAAAAAAGTGATGTGAAACACTAATGGAAATGTCCTTTACAAAATTTATTCAATACAATGCATTAAAATATATATATATATTTTTAAATAAAATTGCGAATTCTTTTTTCAATTCCTACAATTACTTCACACTCTGCCTTTTGTTTAAATGTTCAATCGTTCATAAAATACTTTTTATTCATCCATTCAAGTTCAAATGCATTATGTTAAACTTGTAGTGGATGACACTGGATGTTTATACATTTTTTTCAAATATTAATTTATTCATTAAATCTAATGAATTAAATTCAGTTTTATCTGAGAGAAAAATTTGAATTATTTAATAAAAAGCAACTAAATAAAAATTTTCTTTGTTGACTTAAGTAGAAATTGTTTTAATTTTTTTTTTATTATTACTTTCTTATTGGCATATTACTTTAAATGATTTCTTAAAAACAACCAAAATAGTAAGTATTATTCATTGAACCCAAATAAAATTTGATTTTAAAACGTTAAAAACTGTTTAAAAAAATATTCGTGTTCTCGGGCCTTCTTCCATAGGCGGAAATGCTGAAGAGTTTTAAAATAAAAATTTTCTCAATCCGGGATTGATTTATATTTTTCACATATTCTCCAAATGATTTGAAGTTCTAAACATACCGTTTTGAATCTTTTCCGAACCCACTTCATTGTTTTGGGCTTGAAATAGTTGGTTTAGTTTAGATAGAACAATGGAAGGGCAGTGAAAACAGATGAATAAATAATAAACGAAACTGTTTGTCATCTCGTTTTTGAACCTTGTTAGCCATCAATTTTAGTTTATGAATAATACGATGGGGAAAATTAATCATGCTTTCTTCCATTTTAATTTCTAGCACAAGCATAAACATTAAACACAAAACACAGCTATGGAGGAAAGGCAGTGTTTTATAGGAGAATATTTTATTTGATGATCACAAAATTCTAATTCAAAGTTTGTTGGCGTTGTACAGTCAGTGGGTAGAAGATAAAACTTGTTTTTACTAGAGTCGGGTATTGATTCGATGATTCGAATCACTGAAGTGATTCTCTGATTCAAATAACCAACTTGCAACTTATTCGGATCTGTAAGTGAAGTGAACTGATTCTATTGATTCGAAACACTTAGATGATTCGTTTTGCCCAACTTAGCCTAGTTGGTGCCCGGGGCAAGAACTTCTTTGCCCCCCCCCTCCCTCTGCTTCCCTACTTCAGTAATGAAGAACCGAACTTTAATGGAGGTATTAAAATTTTTCACCTCATTATACATATATAACAAGAAAATTGACTAAAATAGCTAAAAAGTCCCCCCTCCCTCCTATGGTCAGAACTATCGTTCTGTCCATTTTCTGACAATTCTATGTGCATTATGCCAAATGCAGTTTTCTGATTGTCATCTAGATGCGAAAAATTGCTAAAATTTAGCTGAATTTCGCCCTTGAAAGAATTTTTGAAATATAGATTTTTTGTGTTCATGCGATAGATTAATGCAGAAGCTAACATAAAACTGGCGGATTTTACATTGATATTTTGTTTAAAAAAAAGTTCATTAAAGAAAGAAAAGTAAAATAAACTTTCTATTTGATTTGGGGGCCCCCTCTGATGCGGGGGCTAGAGGCAACTGCCCCGTATGACCCTGCTTTAGTCAGGCTCTGCCCAACTCTAGTTTTTACTAGGTTGCATACCAAATTATTTGGACGGAACACTTTCTAATTTTTTTTAAAATCTAAATTTGCTACAAAATTTTTACAGTAGTTAGATCAAATAGCTTAAACTATTTTAAGTTTAGTTAAGTTTAAATTTGAAGTTCTTACAGAATTTCTTTTTCTTCAAATTTTAGATTTGGCATAAAAATATCTTTAGTAGTTTAACTTATTATAAAATTTTTAGTGATTTATAACTCAAACAGCTTTGATACTTTTTAAAATTAAATAACAATAAATCATTATAAGTTTTTTTGCACATTTTTGCATTCAAACAAGTTAATTTTATGCTGTGCAAAAATTTTCAAATTGTAAAACTGACTCTTTAAAAAGAGAGCAAAAGAATTTGGCTACTATTGGAATAAACTTTTCAAATTTCACAGCCAAGTTTGAAGATCTTGAATCTGTATTCGTCTATCTACAAATAAAGACAAGTTTGTTTTGAAAAGCTCTGTTTAAAAACTGAAAATATCGCCTGAAATAATTAATTAGCATATTTAGGGTACCCTTTTCAATCCACAAAAATATCTTAGTAGTTGAGATTTAACTTACTAGATCATAAGTTGAAGGTAACTCTTTATTTTTTCGACAGCACTACTTTTTATTTGCTTCTGGTCATTCATTTATTTTGTGTAAATAAATATGAAAGAGTAAAACATTTACGGAGTAGTAATGTTTTGAATCTATGAAGAATTCTGATTAATTTTCTGAAATTTAAACATCTTTAGTACAACGTTGTTGCCTTCGTTAATAAAAAATTTTTTCCTTCTTCTTTAGACCAGCAGTTCCTCATTATTTTAAGCAATGGAACCCTCAATGACATTTCGACAGAACCCATAATTTTTGGATAAAATTTATGAATACTCGAACCAACGAAAGACTTCTAATTGTTTTGATAGTATTTAATAAGAAAATGAAATTTTTTTTTTTTTCGTTTTATGAATAATAGTCTTAAATGTATCAGTTTTATGTCAAATAGTTGAATTACAACCCAGGAGTGGCACCGAGTTCTGAATTTTTTTTTTTTGGTCTATGCATAATTTCAAAAAGAAGAAAAGTACGCTGAAATATAGTTTTCGAGAAAGAACTGTTTTTAAATGTTGAGACTGGTTATCAAAGAAAGATAATTCTGTATTCTATAATTTGGTCATTTTATTTTAAACTAGCCGCTTAAGGCGGCCAGCTGTCCGCCACGCTAAAGGTTTTCACAAATAAAGTTTCTTAAAACATAGCAGGAAATCTGAAGATTAGTGGACAATTAAAGTGTTCCTGTCCTGCAATTTTGTCTTCATATCCAGTTCTGCTGCAGATGTGTTATAGCTCTTCAGTATGTTTGAAGATGTAACTTTGCTATGGTAACCTAAGACCTATGGTAACCTAACCTATAATATAACTATCAGGTGGAGACTTGTTTTTTTTTTTTTTTTTTTTTTTTTTTTTTTTTTTTTAAAAAAAGGCCCTCAGAAATTGTAAAAGCATACAAAAGTTGCTTTCGAAATCATCATTGGCCAATAGCTGAAAATTAAAACGCAGTTAATAACATATTTAAGAAACAGCAATAAAATAAAACTTGTGTCAGTCAGCATACAGATAGTATATAATTCTTCCTATTCTTGTAAAACTTCTTTATAAACAATATTTTTAGTTTTTCCATTTGGTGCCAATAAATATAAGTTCTTTTCATCACCAACTCTTGAGCAGCCAACATAAAGCTGTCCATGTGAAAAGCAAGGCTTCTGCAAGTCAAGACCAACGACTTTTAAAGATTGTCCTTGAGATTTTTTAATACAAAAGTTAAACTTTCTCCACTTTGATAAATGTAAACTAAAGCGAACCTTACAATTAAATTATTAATTCCTTCGTATATTATTGGTTTAAGTTGTCGAAAATTAATATTTCAATTGTAAGGTTCGCATTAGCATACATTTATAAGAGTGGAGAAAAGTATATGCATTTTTTAATAGTTTTTTGAATATGGCTCTTTGAAGACGAAAAAGCATAGATTTTCTTACAAAATGACTGATAACTAAAAAACTAATCCAAATTTTTAAAAAAGAAAAAAAATCCTTCATTATGTCAAAACACAATTATGTGCCGAGTTTCGTGCCTGGGCGAGGCTTCTGGGGCGATATATTGTGATTACAGACAGACAGACAAACAGACACACACACAGCCGCGTTTATTATTATGTATAGATTTTAAAAAAATATTGAGAAATACGGATGCAATTTTATATAAATCCATATCCTTTTGTAATTCATTCAGTATATATATTGTTATTAAGAGAAATATATTTTTAAAAAAATCTTTGGGTTGTTTTTTTTTAAAAAAATTTCATAAAATGACCAAATTATGATATCTTAGTTTGATTTAATAGAAATAAAATTTCAGAAATTATGACTCGTTAAAAAAATGAGAACTTTCGGAATTCCTTTGGAAAAGTTAAACTATGAATATTTTTTTTTAAATCTGCCTCTGGACTCGTAGATAATTGAAGAATCATTGAATGATTCTTTCCTAAAATTTAAGACTAAAAAACCTAGAAAACCAGAGAAGAAAGCAAAGCATTTCGTTCATTTGATATTTGGTCCCGCAGGGGTCTGATCGTTAAGACACGGTTCCCGGTAGAACACCGAAGTCAAGCATCACTGGCTGCCGTTAGTGTGCGGATGGGTGACCACTTGGATCAGTCAACGAAGGGACCGAGGGTGTACGGTATCCTCGTTAAACTGACCGTGAAGTGCTCGACTTCGCATGTAGGTCGTCGAGCTACCGAAGCGGGGATGCCCTCTGTTGAGGATCAAAATTGTGATGGTATGTCTTCGGATCATCCTCAGGAATGTTTCCCTGACCGTCGCCAATAGCTCATTATACAGCTCTAATGCGATTTAAATAAACTACTACAACAACTACATTAGTTATTTGCGATACTTTATCATGATTTTATACCATGAGTAATTGAGACACATAAGAGCTTGGCAATGACTAGTCAGCACTATTGGACTTTAATAACCAGAGCGTGTTATTTGATATTTTTTTATCATTTTTATTTATTCATTTTTATTTTTGAAAAATGTTCATCTTATGAACACGTAGAGCAATTTATAAGGCACACATATTAAGGTGCTTGACTCAAAATCTCGTTTTGTCGATATTGACCGATAATGAAATAAAATGGGATAATATTTTATACTTTTCATTTGTATGAAAGTTTTCAATATTTTTTGACAATGTTGTCTTCCTCTGCGGTGAAGACGTGAATGACCGAAATCAGGAGAATGTCGACTTTCACCGGAGAATGTACAAAAACACATAGTTGCTTTGGAGAATGTTCGACATATGTGTTATATCCGATTTTATATTTATTTATGCGTTGATATTTTTATATTTATTCGATATTTTAATACCTGATGATGATAGATTAGGAGAAACATCAGTGTCCGGAGAGCTGATTAAATGCATTCTGGGCACTTAAAAAACAATGATGTAGGGCATACCGGACAAATGTATACCGGGCGGTGAACCTTAAAAAAACATTGATGTAGGACATACCGGGTACTTAACTAGACCTAGTATATATTTTGGACATTTATCAAAGTCAACATTCACCGGTCACTCGTAGTAACATCACGATTGCTAAACTTATTTTGGATCCACAATTTCCTTTGACTTTCTACGAAAGAACCAAGTTCATTTTTTATACGTGACAATACAATGAATCGAAATGAAATAATATTTAGTTTAAAAAAATGCTCGCGAAGTTACGAATCAAATACAGAAAAGATTAAACTATTCATGCTCACAAATCCGGTTTTATAATGTACAAAAATCAAAATGATGTCTGACTTTTATTGACTACAGAATGGTCTATTCATGAATGCATACAGAACCGTCTCTGTTTTAATAACCTTGTTTCCTTCAAAGACCATAAGAAAATAAATGAATACCCTTTTAACTTCTCAGAACAACACTTTGTTTTCTTTATTTTATTGAACCTTTCACAACTTATTCTAAATGAAATGGCGCTTGGGAATGATATTAAATCTATCTCAATGATACCAATTTTTTTTTAAGAATATGTGTCGTTTTGTTTTCTCTCCATCCATAATTTCATATTTTATAACACGTCGTTGGACAGCCGACCCAATTTTTGGGTTTACGACTACTGATCTTCAACTCTGTAGCCTTGTCATTTTGAACCCGATCCAGAAGACAAGGGAACTCCTGGATCAAGTAGTGGGAGAAATTTACCTTCGAGGAGGACTTTTTGAGGGAACTAACCCGCGTTTGCGTTAGATGGTGAGGAAGACCACGAAAACGTCACTCTGTTTGGCTGACGGTAAAGGGACCCATGATTCATCTACCACTGAGTATATTTCACGTCAGCACTGTTGTCGATGCGAGCCGGGTTCAAATCGATCAGCTGTTGCTGGTATCGAACCAGGATCACCGCATTGGGAGGAGAGCCATCCATAATTGAAGTTTCAAACAATACTTTATCAGAAACTGTTGGCAATTTATTTCCGTCGCTGCACAATTGGCGACGATCTGGGAAACATCCCTGAGGATGATCCGAAGACTTGCAATCCTCAGCAGATAGGATGCTTTGGTAGCCCGACCAACTGAGTGAAGATAAGATAAGATTAAACAAATCATGGTAGCCGAGGGATTCAAGAGTCAAATCAGGACAGGCTGCATTTCCAAGCGGTATGGAGGTTTATTGAGTAATTCATATTAATGAAACCAGATTCTAAGAATTTGGGGTTTATTGAATTCTTGATGAAGGATGAAATTTTCAAGGGTGTCTATGGCAAAGAAATGTCCCAGTGATTATACTGGCGAGACTTGATTTTGTTAAGGGTGGTTTGTAGGTGGTTTTGATTTCATCGAGAACGCATCATTGTAGAGCTTTTTTTTTTTTTCGACTTGAATGTATCGTTATTCTGAGTTTTTTTTACAGGAGTTTAAATAATATCTCGGCATATGTTAAGCTCTTTAGTGAAACTAAACTATCTCTGAACTTTTTTTGTAATTTAAATTGGAATTTTATTGGAGATAAAAATTTTGTGAACATTTTTTTTTTATATCTTTGGCACACAATGAGTCCTAAAAATCGCATTAATGACTCCAAATAACTTTTAACCGGTAATCAAATATACACTTTTTTAAAACCATTTTAGATTAAGAAAAAGGAAATAAAAATGTTTTTGAAATTAAAAAAAAAACCCCAGTTTTTGAAAAAAATTATTAAAAAAAACCTATTTTAACAAAAATAAATATATTTAGTTCGAGTACTCTAATGAGCAACCAGTGTTTTTACTTAAAATGTATAAAAATCTTGAATTGAGTGATTTCAAGAGCAACAAAATACTCGATTACAGTTTAAGAAATGGGTCGATGCAGCAACTGGGATACTCATAATAAACATTTTCTCCTCAAACAAGAATTATTTGGAAAAAAAACCCTAAAAAGGACTTCCAAGATATCTTTAGTGAATGATATGAGTCAATTTGTTTGAAAACGGAGAAGAAAAACGTTTTAGTACTCATGTAACATGATACGTAAAATAAACGTACATTTTTAGTTTATACGTAAATTTTACGTAATAATGACTGAATGATAAAACCGTTGAAATTATTTGGTAAAACATGGTTCATCATATTAACGGAACGGATTTCACCAACTATTCTTCAGTAAGATTGCTTTCGTATATTTTACGAAAGATTGACGAAAGAATATCTATTATTTAGATTTAGTAAAAATGATTCTCTGTATTTTACGTATTTCTGACGAAGTAAATTTAAAATTTAAATTTCGGTTTGAATTTATTTACGCAAATTGTCAGTTTTTTGGATAACCACTTTTTTGTATAATTTGACGTTTCAACTTACGCACATTGTTGACGTAAAGATTATGAAAAAATAACGTACTCATTCTTACCTTGTAAAAGAAACAAGGTTGTTTGCGTAAAATTTTACGTCTTTGGGATTTTTTTATTATAATGCGACATTTCAACGTACATAAATTTTGTCAAACTTCTGACGTAAATAATATGTAAAAATAACATACTCATTCGTACTTAGTAAAAAGTTGTTGATAAAATAGTCGCAAAAAAAAATTATTTATTTACGTCTAATTTTAAGTGAATTTTACGTTTTTTTTTATGACCATTTTTTGTTATAATTCAACATTTCAGTTTAACGTAAATTCTACGAATGCATGGTAAAATTTAAAGGTGAAATATACGTATTTTTGACGTAAAAGAATGATACTCGGTTGCCTGTGTAACGTTTGCTACAAAACAGCTGCGATCTTTTAATTTTAGTCATTTTAAATAAAAATGAAATGCCTTATTTTAGAGCGCTCGAAACTTTTTCCCATCCTAATAATTTTTAAAACAAATTAAAATTTCCCTTTAGTCTTTCCGTTTCAGTTTCTTGGAATTTCATAAGAAACATTAATTATTTAATGATTAAAAAATTTTGAAAATATTTTATAAAATTTAGAAAAAATGCAGCGTTTTTTTAAATGTTAAAAGTATGACAAAAATTAAAATCATTCATTAGTAAACAAAAAATTAAAAATCATTCTTAAATAAGTTTCAAAAATGGTTTTCGTACGCCATCGAAATCAACATTTCAATCATATATTGATCCCAATAAAGGTTAACTAAAACAAAATTTTTTTTAACCCATTGGCAAAATGGGTCTTGTTTTGGGTTTAATGGGGTGCACACTTTATTTGGACGTATTCACACTTTTCAAATGTGTTCAAGAGTAATAGTAAACAATGCACATGCGCCGTCATTGCATGCGTTGCTATGGCGACCGCTGCTGTTTGAATTCTTTTTTTCTTTCTATTTTCCCCAGCAGTTATTCTTAACGTATTTACATAATAATAATTTAAGGTATATTTATATTATTTCTATTATTAACATATAAATACTGGTTTGACGGTGATTTCAATATGAATATAAATGCTGAAGATGGAATAGTATTTTGTGATGTCTTGAAACACGTACATACATAATCATGATATGAATATCAATGGATACAGTTTTTGCAACCCATGATTTTAAATGTTGTGGCGTTTATCGGAGACAATCCAGAAAAAAAAAAAGCAGTTGACCAATGGGTAACCAGTGATCGTAATAAAACATTTACAATTTTTTTTCTTTTTTTCTGTTCTTGCAACAAAAAGTCTTAATATCTTAACTTCTTTTTTTTTAAAGAAAAAAAAAAGCAAAAGAAGGGTAAAAAATTGTTTTTGCGAAGTGAAATCTTAGAATGAAATACTTAAAAAAATTGCATTGCTGGATTAGTAACAATTATGTCAAAGATTGATGTAACTAAATTCGTAATTACAAGACGTCGTTAACTCATTAAAACCGCGTTTTGGCAACGGTAGGCGCTGACTTTTCAAAAAATATACGCGCGGCTTATTCTATAGAAATCTTCGTTTGACAAACCCACACATAAAGAAAAATAGAAGAGTGTGGGTTTTTCTTCTCCGTGATTGCCAAATGTTTGATAACTAATTTTAGAATGAATTAAAAAAAGAATTTATCCGTTACAAATTGATGGAAATTGCGCCAGCAAGCAAACACTGGCAGATGTAACAGCTTTTTTACTTCCTTAAGAAAATCGCTCTGTTAAAAAATTAATTTTTATGTCCTTCAAAGCTCGTACTTACATACGAAACATACTAAAGTTATAAGGCAAAATTGGAACATTCTGCTTCTGGCCAGTGGTCACTTTTTAAGAAATGTGACCACTTTTGTTTGAAAGTAAATATTTTACGAAACAAGCGTGAAATAAAGTATTTTTCAGTTTATTCTTAATTCCATATTTTATAAAAATAAATAATAGGAAAAAATGCACACGTGATGCATTTTCGACGAAAAAAATTGAGTTCACCTGGCAGACAATTTTTTTTTAATCACAATTTATTACGACCGTCAATTTACCTTAAATGCAATCTTAACGGTTCAAGGGTGATATATATTAATTATTGTAAGCAGACGATATTTTGTTACAAAATCGGCGGCGCAGAAACGTATTTTCTCTGACCTTTTTCTCTCCATGGATTTAAACTCTTGACCCTCAAAATGAAGGGAAAGAGTCACCTCAAACGCATAAAATGAGTCAAGTCATTAGAGCAATCTAAAAATAGGAGTTCTTAATATTTTTCTTTTTTTCCAAATTTCGCCATATCTCTAAATTATTTTAAGCGGCAAATTCATTAGACTCAATTAGGCACTCCAAGAAGACCTCCCATACCGACACATGTGGCATATGACGTCAGCTAATCTTTATCATCAGCAAAATGGCGTATTAAAATTGAGCTAAACTTCTCTTCATAAGTTAGAATGTTAATTAATTCTATACAGAACCGTATGGCACATCGAATGAATTGAAATTGAATTCTTTCTCGTCAACTTCTTTTACTTAAACTTCGATGCATCATTAGTTTGTTTATGTTATATATGGATTCATGCCTGTCTCTGTGTCAATATATAGTTTTAAAAACAAAGAAATCTTTGAGAAAGAATTTAGAATGTGTCACTTAAGAGAATGGATACTTGACGGGTTAGGCTTACTCACAATAGAATGGAAAAAACTGTTGCTAACGTAAACAAATGCTACGTTTCATCAACTCATCAGGATCGAGATACCCAGGCTACGTCACTTGCAGCTTATCCCATTATCAATAAATTCAATGATTGAAATGCAACATTTTTTAAAAATTAAAGTGATACAGTGTTATTCAATTCATTAGGGTACTCTTACGTTGTCTTTTTTTTCTCTACTAAGAACGTTCTCAATTGATCATCTCTTTTCTAACTCACTCCATCCGCATCTTCATCCTCTCTAGTGTGTCCAATTCACAAACACTCCATAAAATGAACTTCAATTTTGAAGTCTTAGTCGAATAAAACCTGATATTTACACTTAATAACGATAAGTTTTATTGATCCAAAAATTTAAATCATGTTAAAGACGAACTAATGTGAACCATGCATTCTCTTGGAAAGTTCGTGTAACTCAAGTTTGAATGTGATTCTCATCACTTGATAAGGTTCGTGAACGTTCACATGAATTCAGTTTTTTCCATACTATTCCATGTGTATAATTCGTTTGAAGTAAGAACTCTCAATCGTCTGGACCCTTGGCGGTGACTAGGGTAACGAACTATTTCAAGTAGGGGTGCGGGGTTATTGTTTAGGACAAGTTTTTGATCGGATCTCTGCTTTTTCTTAAACAAAAAAATTATATTCAAATAAGTCAATTTTGTCATTTTTTTTCGATACTTTTAGTTCTATGAATTGAGAAGGATTTTTTTTCTTTTCATTTTTGCTGTTTTTATTATAACGTAGCATTTTTACAGATAGTCTCATACTATTAATTTATTGCCACTTTTACCCTGTACTGTAACATAGATAACTGTGATTTTCATTGTCAGTTTTGTTTCAGGAACTAAGACCAATTTTTTTTCAATAAACTTTTTTTTCAAATTAACTTTTTTTTATAGGCATTTTTAATATGACACAATTTTTTTTTAATGATCGTTACTGATAAACTTTATCTTGTAGCAATTTTTTTTTCTTCTAAAATTATGACATACTGAAAATTTTAGATTTTCATTTAAAAAATTTTATGCTTTGAACGTTTTATGTTTTTTTTCTACGAGCATTTTTTTCTTTTTTTAAAAAGAATCGTTTTTATGGAAGTTTTTATTAAAACGTGGCAATTTTTAACAGCATTTCTGTTATATTTATTCTTTTTTCTGTACTTTTTCTGGTAATTGGAAAACAGCCTTAAAATTTTCTTTCGAAAATTAAGATCTATTTTCTTTGCTTCCCTTTTGTATAGTTTTTGTAATAAGTGCAGCATTTTCAGTGCAGCGATCTGATAGTCCCCTATGTTTTAGCATTGAATACGTTTTTCAAGAAAATATTATTCTTAACATTGAAATTTTTGGTTTCAATGTTGCTAAACAAATTTTGCTATTTAACCTCGAATATACGGTATTCGGCCGATTTTCTTTTTTGCCGAATATTCGGTATTCGACTAAATCACAATTCATTACCACATTCGACCATATCATATTCGTTGCCGAAAAAACGAGGGAAAAATAACAAGCATTTACGATAAAACTGTACTGTGCGATTAGAAATTCGCGTGTCGTAATAACATCGTAATTAACTTGATAGTCAAAATCAAGTGGAAAAGTATAAAGTAATTAGAAAAAAAATCACTTAAATTTATGCTGAACTCATCACGAATAAAGCATGTCAAATGCACGATTGAAAATTCGCATGTCGTAATAAAATTCTCGGAATTTTTTACACTGCGTGGGAATGCATAGCCGAAAAAAAAATAAAAAGTCACTTAGATTTACAACGAAATTGATAGAAATAAGTTTTTATTTAAATATACGATCACGTGTCGTAATAATATCGTAATCAAAAATCTGGATTACATTGAAAAGCGGAAATACTGCTTAAATAATCATTTATGATAATATCGGCATAAAGAACATTTACTATAGAGTGCGTCAAAACTTGATGATGACTCAAAAGTGCGATTAAATATTTTCGAATTTTTTTCTATTTTTGAGATTGTTGTTTATTTTTATTGTGTTTAGAAACTCTCGTGGGCCGCACTTCCGTAGTAGGTGGGACGCATGTGGCCTACCCCTAAAGACTTTAATTGGTGTCAAACACTTGATCAGAATCATTAGCTTTGGCATCTTCATATAATAAGTAATGTTAGTCACATTCTAAACGAATTCTCCAAAACTGGAGAAAAATATCCCCTTTCTCTCGCCGGTGCAAAAACTTGAGCTCATTATAAAGTTTCAATTCTTCAATTTTTTTCCCACTTGTCTTCTAGAAGATAAATTTGCACGTCATGTGCAGAAACATGGATTTTAAAATTTAACAAATTTGTGTAAAAATTATTTCTTATAATAAACAATAGATTTTATATTATTATATATTATAATAAACATATGATTTTATATTATTCTTTATCCTATCTATAGAAATTCAAAAATAAGTTAGAAAAATACTTTTAAAAAATACTGTGCTGAATATTTGGCAAAATAGCCAAATACTCATTACATCCCTAATTTAAATGCAATGTTATTGCAGCCTGAGAAATTCACAAAGTGGTGGAAAACGTGAATTTTTAAACCGCTCAATGTTTGTAATTTTGATTTCAAATTTTTGTTGCTTAAATGATCTTTTTTGGTTAAAAAAAAAAAGAAAACGTTTACTATATAAAAAATATTCAATAAAAAGAAATAATAAATACAATAAGTATTGAATTTTATTTTGAACTATAACAGTGTTGTTTTTATTTTTGGCTTTTGTTTAAACCTTTTAAATTTCCTTCAATTAAAATATTTAATTTAAATTCATATTACTTAACATGTACTAAATTTTTTCCTACTTTCACTCTGTGAGCATTGCAGTTTTTTTTTTTATTAGAATTTATTTTTGATATGAATTTTTGTATTGCGTAATATGATAAAAAAAATTTCTCTTCTCCAATGTTTATTTATTTTAATAAATCTATTTTTGAATGAATTCTAATAATTGAACGCCTTTAATTTTCTACAAATATATTACTATGTTTATTGATAAAAAAATTAGAACACTAATGTTTAAATAAATATTATACTACATTTGCCGTTAACATGTCTAAATACATATGCGGCCCTTCGTTAGTCAACCTGCTGTGAAAGTGGCCCTTCACTCAAAGTTGTGCACCCCTAGTCTAGATATTTAACAAAGAAACTATCAGACCGTAGTATATTCTTACTTCCAGACAAATTCGTGTTGCGCATTCTAAGAAAATGGCGGATATTTGTTTTGCTGTCCGCAAAAGGAAGCCGAAAAAGATTCTTGACGCGATGAGAATCATCCCATTCTACGGATGAACTTTGAAGCGAAGGACTCATCCATGATTCAATTTGAAATCTCTCAAGTGTCTATTCCATACGAATCAAATGCGCAATGAACGAAGAGCTCTTTGCAACAATACTATGCTAAAATGATCTGTATAGTTTATCTAAAGTAAGAACTCCCCTAGCTATTCATCTGAACAGTGACTATAGTAACGAACTATTTCAAGAAGGGGTGTGAGATCATTCCTTAGGACAGGTTTTGACTCGGGACGGCGAAAGAAAGGGAATCTCCGGTTTATTGTGTTAGTCCTAGAGTGACGAGAAGCTACCCTCCCTGAAATACGCTATTCTTGTTTCCATAAGACTTTGTGGCGGACGGGGGAGTTCTTACCCAAGACAAACTATATATGTTACTTTTCCAAGTCTCGAAAAGCAGTGAGTTGTGAGCTGAGCTACCTGCATTATAAATACCCTGGTAGGTAGGGCACTAGGCCCCATGTCCAAGGCGTCGTTGGTTCGATCCTCGCCGGCCGAAGAAGTGTAGTAAATGCACGTTAAATCTATCGAAAGTCCTCCGTTAATCTGTTAAAACTGTCACAAAGTACTCCATGTTTCCATAACAAATCAAACCTCTGGGGGTTACTGATCCAGAAGTTCCCTCGTCTACTGGATTGGTTTCAAAACAGCAAGGCTACGGAGTTGAATAGTCGTTAGCCCAAAACTGGATCGGCTGTTCAACGACGGATATTAAATATAAAATAAAATATTAGCGAGAAGACGTTCAACTTTCCAGTTCTAAAATTCGTTGTTTTTTAAATCCAGCAATCGGTTTTCAAAGTTGCTATTGTCAATACTAAAGGGGTAAAAATTTAATTCTGTAGTAGTATAATTTTTTTTTAAAAAAAGGGAAAAAAAGCATCCAACGTCGTCTTGTTTTTGAATTTCTGAAACCTTTTTAGAAAAACTTCTCGTAACTGCTGTTTTGAAATCGCAAAAGTCAATATCAGAATCATTTTCTTGGCACTGTTTCAAGATCAAAATATCTCCTTCATAATCTTGAGAGAAAAATTATTTATCTTCAAATGAAAGTTGTGTTTCATTCCTACTGTAAACTTTGATTAAGCTGAGTTAGATGAGACTTCTCATATACAATGAAAAATTTTTTTTGGGAGATCATTGAATCGTTAGTTGTGGATAATAAACGCCCCTTTTAAGAAGAAATTCTTAGATTTCTGTTCATTCGGACGCAACACGATTCCTTTTGATAACTAACTTACTTGCAGCACTTCTCTTCATTTCAACTAAAAAAATCTTTAAAACTGGCGATCATTAAAAGAATTCAGCAAACTTCTGCGTAGGAATAGCTTCCGAAGCAATGGTTTTTCTTTCTTGCAGAATAGCTAGTGGTTTATGCAGATCCTACTTTTTCGCCCGTCTGTTTCAATCGAGACAATTTTAAAGAAATATTAGCACTTAAAATGTGATATTCAGAATTTATAATGACTTTATTGATAATTTCTAAATTATTTCATTAGTTCCTGTTGAATTTCCAATATTTAAATGTATAGAAAATTGCTTTAGAAGCGTTATTATCAATATAAGAAATGGGGTTTTATATACGTTTTTATTAATATTTTATTGATATTATCCGATCATTAGAACGAAAATTACCAAGGGGGAGTTTTTGCACTCTGCACTGTACAGTCAGCAAAAGAAAAAAAGATATCACCCTGAATAACTTTCTTTCTAATGATCAGACTTTCACGAACTAAGTGTCAATCTTAATGGTTCTTGGGGGTGACCTAAAATATGCTAATTAGTTAGTGCTAACTATTAATTAAATTACGATACATATTAAATTAATTTAATATGTATCGTATGTATGGTATTATAAGTTATTTCCCCTCGCCATACAAGAGGAAATAACTTATAACAACCATAGAAACTGAATGAATGACAAGACGGGAGAACTTATTGCTTCTCGTTGCTAAGCAACCAAAAGAATTTTTCGAGTTGCTTTCTGGGCAACGAAAACAAATTGTTTTTGATTTTTTAATATCCTTTAAAAAAGGAAATTTGAATCAATTAATAAATTATATTTGCTTCTCCAAGATTTTAGAATCTTGTCGTTGAACTTTTTATCTGGCATTATTTATTTTTTTAAAGCTGTTTTAACGTCATTTGTATGACAGTTTTGAATTAAAAATAAATTTTCATAAGTTATTATAAATTTATGAAGAGTTGTAGGGTTAATTGCTTTAGCACCTCACTTCGAGTTTCTTAGGTAAGGGAAAGAAAAAAAATGATCAAGCAAAGGAGGACCTGAAAAAAGATAGCTGTTCTGATGCATAATCGCAAAATTTTATAGAATTATTTATATATATATATATATATATATATATATATATATATATATATATATATATATATATATATATATATATATATATATATATATATATATTATTACTATTTTTATTTATTATTTTTATTTTTTATTATTTATTATTACTACAACATATATGATTACATTTCAACATTCACCACACACATATATATATATATACATTACATATTATATATATTATATATATATTATATATATATATGTGTGTGTGTGTGTGTGGTGAATGTTGACAATCACATAGTCGCTTTGGTGAATGTCCGAAATATTTATTACATCCGATTTGATATTAATTTATTCGTGGATATAATTACATATATTCAATATTTTAATACTTACTGACGATAGATTACATTTATTCGATACTTTAATACTTACTGACGATAGATTAAAAGAAACATCAGTGTTTGGAGTATCGGGCAAATGTATACCTGGCAGTGGCACTGAACCTTAAAAAAACATCAGTGTAGGGTATACCGAGCAATGGCACTTGACATACATGGACTTGGTATACATTTGCCCGGCATACCATATACTGAAGTCTTTTTAAGGTTCAGTGCCATTGCCCGGTATACATTTGCCCGGTATACCCTACACTGATGTTTTTTTAAGGTTCAGTGCCACTGTCCGGTATACATTTGCCCGATTCTCCAGACACTGATGTTTCTTCGAATCTATCGTCAGTAAGTATTAAAATATCGAATAAATGTCATAATATCCACAAATAAATTTATATCGAATTGGATGTAATAAATATTTCAGACATAACCACAGCGACTATGTGATTGTTAACATTCACCGGTGAAATAAAAAAAACACCAATTTCGGTCATTCATTGTAACATGAACATCATTTTCATAATAACCTCATCAAGCCGGGATAGCCTGGTCGGTAGGGCGCTGGGCCCATGTCCAAGAGGTCGTGGGTTCGATCCTCGGCGGCCGAAGACTCCCCGTGTAGTAAATGGTGACTGATGCACATTAAATCTGCCGAGTCTCAAAGTCCTCCATGTTCAAATAACAAATCAATACCTCTGGGGGTACTGATCTGGGAGTTTCCTTGTCTTCTGGATTGGATCAAAATTACAAGGCTACGGAGTTGAACATTAGTAGTCGTAAACCCATGAAATTGGGTCGGCTGTTCAACGCCGGTTATAAAATAAAATAACCTTGTCAGGACGTTTATTTCATATTTTGCTTAAATAGCATTTGGCATTCTATAGAATGCCTAGGCATTGTATACAATGCCTAGGCAAAGTATGTAATAATTATCACCTTTCATACTTTGCCTAGAAACGGCAGGCATTCTATACAATGTCTGCGTTTCATACTTTGCCGGTAACATATATATATCATAATAAATAAATACAAAAAAAACACGAAGAAAATTAAGAAAAACAATAAGTTTTATTTATTGCGCATAAACTGCAAGTGAATAGAACTCATAAAATAAGTTCAAAATTTAGAGAAAACATAGGAAAAATTACGGAGCAATAAAAAAGGGAGAAAAAAATAATAATAAAAATAAAATAACAAAAAACCGGAGAAAAAAATTCCGAAAAAAGGAAAAAAAAATTCTAAAAATATCCGGAAAATAAAAGATATAATATTTTCATCAGCTCACACGATTATATCCGCAAAAAAGAGTGCTATCTAATATTGTATCAATATAGCCAAAGCAAAACATATCAATACAATAGTGTGAGGAGCATCATTTTCTTTAATAATTATGCTGCTCTTTCGAAAAATGAAAGAAAAAACATCATTTCTAGAGCGAAGTATCTTTTAAACTTATGTGATTTCAAAATTATTATTATTCATCTTTTTTTTATTTTATCAATTCAAAATTCAAGCTGAAGCAAGTCAGTCATTGGCAATTTTTTTTTTAATTCCGAAATGAGAACAGAAAAATCAGGAGTATTTCTTTCATTTCTGATGAACAAGAGAAGTAACTTTAGAATATAATTCCGCAGAAAAAAAGAAAGAAAAATATTTGCTCAGCTATTATTTTTTTCAGCTATTTTATTGCTTCAGCTCTTTCTTTACTCAGTTTTAAATTTAAAATCAATAAACATGAAGATGCAGAGTATAATAGTTTTGGTTATACCTTTCATTTTAATTAATGTGATTATAATGCTTTTTAAATTTATTATTCTGTTTTTGTCGGAGAAATTAGTAACTTCATTAAGTCATGAAAAGTTCTTGGAATTAGACATGAAAAGTCATGAATTTGAAAATCTAAAATGTAGCAGATTAAGGAAAATAAAATATTTCATTTGAAATCTCTTTTTTTTTTTTATTCAACATTATTTCATTTTATGCTTTACAAAATATTAAAACGGTGCGGAGATCAAGAAGGCATGTAAATAGGAAAATATATTAAAATTCATATTTTAAGTTCAGAACCTTCTTTCATGGCACTTGTTAACCAAGATGCTGTAATGATATTGTCAGCATTTCAACCAAAAGAACTAATTCGTTCTGTTTAAAACTATCTCTATCACACGACATTTTTTTTCCGAATGTCACATACCTCCTTTAACTACGTATCCGTACTCCTTCATCTACGATTAAAATAAAACTTTATTTTAAGGAGCAGGTCAAGAATTTGCACTTCAAAAGATTTGCAAATAATATTAAGTAAACTTAGTTTGCAGTAAAAAGAGTTGATGTTATTTACACACTCCTTTCGTTAGTTCTTTAAAAAATATGATTAAAAGAAAATTAGGTTTATAATACCCTTAATTAAACAAGAGTAACAATTGTTACAGTTTTTACAATACTTTTTTAACTCTGACACTCTTTTCATTAGATAACTTCTTTTGCCAACGATTTTGCCCCTTTTTTTGTTATTTGAAACCAGCTTACGCATTCTTGTAATTTTTACATTTTATCTTTGAAATTTCAATCTCGAAAGACATGCATGAAGCAACACCTAGTCTAAAGAATCTAAGTTAAATAGTTGTAAGGCCGATTATTACGAAAAGAATTAACTACTTCGGTGCAATGAAACAATTATAAATGAACCATTAATATTCTTGTTTTTTTATTACGAAATATTAGGAGAAATTTGTATTCATAATTTCTTCAAAACGTGTGTTAAAACTACGATTATAAGTTATTTAAGTAGAAAAAAGTCAAATGGAGGAAAAGAACAATTTTTGAGATGATGATTCTAAAAATACCACGTTTTTCAAATCTTTTTACAATTTTTTATTTTAGTAGTTGTTTAACAAAACAAGGCATGTCGAACATTTTCCTGATATAGCAATATTTTTTCGAACTGTGTAAAAGTTGAAAAATCATATAAACAACTTTTTAAGCAAATATTTTCAACTTTTTAAAACAAAAGGGTAACTTACTTTAAGTTAGCGCACAAGAATAACTTTCAATGTCGAAATAAAATTGGATGTCCATAGTTTTTTGTTCATTTAAAAAAAAAAAAACAATCTGTTGTATTTTTTCGCTGTGCACACATACGCATTTACTTTTCATTACTCGAATAAATAAGAAACAATAAAAAAAAAAAGAAAATTAATAATTTATCTTCATTTTTCGTAAACAATAGTATTCTTAGTAAATAGTCAGCTGTTCTGCATCGAAAGATATTGTGTGTGATCAGTAGAATATTTTTAATTTCTTAACAAGATTTAATTCTCAGATAGCTGGCAATAATTCTAAGTTTTCTTTCAATAAGAACTTAGCAATAATTTAAAAAGTAATTTTATTTTAAAGGAAAGCATAAATTAAAGTACTAAAACGATTGATTAGTATATTATTGGAAACTAATATATATGGTTGAATAAAAAATAAGATTTTGCATTAAAATTCAAATAAAAAGTTAGAAAAATAATTCTGCGAAACACACACAGACTAATTTACAAATTTATTTTTAAGATTAAAGCGATATATAAGACGTAAAGAAGTTTTAAAATCATTAAAAATGCTGACTACGTATTTTTATTAATATTTATATTAATATATATATTTGAAGACTTATTCTTCTTACAATGATATACATCTTCAGTGGATCCCCTCCCACGTAAACCTTCACCTTAATGATCTGGCCAATGAACTGGCCAAGGAGGGCTCCAATAATCCTATAGATCGTAGTGGCCTTCTAACATACGATGAAATCTATAATCTATGCAAAAGTAAAGGCCGACAAAAATAGGACTTGGAGGATCTAGTCTGCCTAGTCTGCCCTGAAGCTAAAGGGTGATAGAAAACTGCAGACAGCTATCACAAGACTAATCAGTGATCATACCCGCGGACTAACATTTGATCAGGATCAAAAGACTTTCCCTGTATGCCTAAAATGAAATGCGCACCAGGCTACACCTGATCATTTGCTGTCCTGTATGGGACTGGAGAGAAATTTTATTTTGGAGGATCCGGCGATGGTATTTGATTTTCTGTCGGTGAACGGTCTTCTAGCCTTGTTCTGGGCCAAATGGAATAAGTAACAACAACAACAACTATCACAATTAATATTTATAAAATATATATTCAAGAAATTGATAAATATATTATTCCAAATCTAAGCATACACAGGTATATTATTTAAATTGTATCAGTTATTGAAAAACAATATAAAAAAAAAAAATAATAATAATCATCATATTAAATAAGCACAATCTGGTGTAAGCGCAATCTTTTAAGCACAATCTTTTAAAAAACTACACATTCGGTCAATAAAATATTTTTTATTCAATAAAATGTTTGATTCAAATTTCTGTACTTAATTGCAAATAAAATTTTAGAAAAGAAACATTAAATTTTATAGTTTTAAAAAAATAAAAATAAAAAGATTAGCAAGCGATTATTAGCGAAAAAAATATGAATGAAATTTTACGCTACGCGCGCTAAGTCAAATTCCTCGTAAGTTTATCACATTTTAATATTAATCACCCCATTTAATCATTTCTTCATTGTCGCCAAATTATTTTTTTAAAAATAATTAATTTTAATTTTTCTCATCTTCTAATAAATAAAAACAGTTGAAACTTCAGATTTTTGAATTGAAAAATATGCAGATTAAAAGGGTATAAAAAAATCTATACCTTATAATTCAAAATTTTTTCATCCTTACTTTAATTAAATAATAAAAAATAATAAATATTTATTAAAAATTATTTTTTTCATGAAATTATCTTTGGGTAAATGAGTTTTATGAGTGGGTGCAATTTTTTTTTTTAATTCCTTCATTAGTTTTTAAGATATGACTGAAAACGCAAAAAGCGAAATTAACATTAAGGGGCCCAAACTTTGAATCACTCTCCTGACCAAACTATACGGACCACATTTCCCAGATTGCGGCTACCCCCTATATTTTGAAGATAAGGAATCCAAATATGTAAAAAAAATACATGTTTATTCAGAGAAAGTCCGTTTTTGTGTCTGATTTCGTAACTTAATTAGTAGTTAGCACTAATTAATTAGCATATTTGAGGTCACCCCCAGGAACCATTAAGAATGACACTTAGTTCGTGAAAATCCGATCATAAGAACGAATTTATTCAGGGTGATATCTTTTTTTTTTTTTTTTTGCTGACTGTACATTAACCTAACCATTAAGATTGAGTCCTGGAACGGGATCATTAAATCAAAAGTTATTCAGGGTGGTCCGTTTTTCGCGATGTACTTTATTTCTTGGAGGATATAAAAAAGCATTGATCACTTAAATCACAAATATTTGATAATTTCCCAGCATTTCTTAATGCATTGTCGAGCAAAGCATAGAGTTTGAAAGTTGAAAGAACGAATTCGGAAAAAGCGCTTAAGAATAAAACTATTTAATGTAAACATGAATTTCTTAATTACTCCTCACATTTAACCAAGCCAATTTTTTATTCAAAATCATTTTGAAAATCTGTGAAAATTAAGATCTCTAGTTAAGTTTGCCTTTTGAAAGTAACGAAGCAGTGACTACATTTCGAAAGTAGTTTGTAGTCGCCACATTTATAAAGAAAAGTAGTTGTAGTAACCTAGGAAAAAAATGTAGTCTTTCCGACTACTGCTAAGAAGTAAATATCATTAAAAATTAAAAGACTACTTTTAGACTTAAAACATTAAATCTTCAACATATGTATTTAAATCACATGAAAAATAGGAGAACATTAAAACTTGTACGCTTGTTTTGAAAACTAGGTTAAGATGAATCCTTTCAGTCTCATCAATCTTCTTTTTAAATTAGAAGATTTCAATCAAACGATTTCCAGACAGAGTTGCTCTTTGTTGGCCTTGTTTAAAATGTTGGCAGCGGACAACCCTAGCAGGTGTCTGTTACATCAGCCCGAAGTGGAAAAGGGTTCTTTTTATTCGTCAGCAGAATTTGTATCCGAAAGAAAGAGCATCGCATTATTCTTTCGCGAACTTAAAATTTATCTTGTCGCACCATCCATCCAGAACCCCAGTTGACAAACAGAGTTAAGCTTAACCGTCGTTACTCAAGTTAACAGTCTTCAGAATAGAGGAATAATTTTAAAGAACACCTGATAAATCTTCCGGAAGAACGACATGCATCACCTGTTAAATCAAAAAGAGAGAAGAATCCGAAATCGTTTGCAAAATCATCCACTATGGTGAGTTTTTAAAATAAATTGAAATCGTGTGTCAGTAATAAATACAAAACATGAGAAATCGTCAACTGAATTTAAAAAAATAAAATGAAAGAGATATGTCATATAAATAAGCCAAATAAATTATTATAAAGTGTTCTAAAATCTGACGCCTTCGGAAGTTATTTATGACGTTCTGAATCGAATTTATTTGTGAACAATGGTTCTAATTTTGCCTTTGAGATTCTTTAAATAAAATAAATAAACGGACAAGGAAGGAAGATGGGTTCATATACAATCCATTGTAGGCAAGAAAACATTCTTTGCAAATCAGTAACACATAAAAACGGATAGCATTTTTTAAAAGAATTTAAAAAAGAAACTCTACCTCAAGTTTAAACAGGAAATTTACTCTTGCAGCACAATGAATATCAAATCCGTAGTTTCATTTCAGCAGGCTGTAGATGAGTTCGGATGATATTTTTTACTTACAACAAAATATTTCATGCCGTCGTACTATTTGTCATATTTTACTACACACCCCATCGTCATTTCTAGTTTTTAAGTATTTAGAAAATTATAAGATTTAAAATGGAACCAAAATGTAACTAAAAAAAAAACCACTTAAAATTGCGCTAACATTCGAATAAATTGGAATTTCTGAAAATGGACTTTTCAGCAGGTCAAATTTCAACTCGGAAATCGTGTTAATTCTCAGATGTTTTCACATTTCATCTTGTAATTTAAAAGTTTTCTCTTAATCAAAAATCGTATTCAAATATTCCCAGAAATAATGAATTGATTTTTTTAATGCTATTTTCTGCGATAACTATTAGAAAACGGATGATAATCTATAATAATAAAATGAATGTCTGTTTGTGCTAGCGAACTTGGAGAGTGGATAAAAGGGGCAATTTTAGTCCTAAATACCGTTAAAAAAATTTCAATTGGATCGTTTTTGAAAAATTTAAATTATTCTTATTGGTAAGAAATTGATATAAAATAAGCTGCTGACGATTCTGTTAAATATTTTAATGTTATCATCAGCGATGTTTAAAGGCTCTCATTGATCCAAAAAGAATTTATTGTACATTCTTAAATAATTTTGTTTTGTCACGGGGTGACAAAGCGAGGTTCGGGGGGACATAGTTTCGGGGTGGATTACGTCACCAAATTAGTATTCCTAAAGTTATATGAAACCACGTGTTTATAGTTATGGTTTAAAAAGGTGATTTGCTATAAAATATTTTTAAATGATTTTTGGAATTGAAATAATGAAGCTACGTAATGAAAAGCAAAATGAATGTATAAATAGTACTCATTTTTTAGGAAGAAGCGTAAAATGTTGTCATACTAGTACTGACTTGAATGACGTTTAATTGATTTCTGTAATGGGTACTACTTCAAGTTAAAAAAAACAAACTGTGCATTAAAAAGCAAAATGAATGAAGAAAAGGTAATTCATTTAAGAGCTTCATAAAACGCCAAGCTATACTTGAAGACCAATATACTTAGTTAACTTTGGTAATAGGTATATTTTATTTTATGACCGCGTCGTTGAGCAGCCGACCCAGTTGTTCAGGTTAACGACTTCTAATGTTCAACTCCGTATCCTTGTCATTTATCAACACAATCCAGAAGACAAGGGAATTCCTGGATCAAGTATTGGGAGAAATTTTGCTCTGGTGGAGGACTTTTTGATGGAATTAGGCCGCAATTGCTTTACATGTAGAAGAAAACCACGAAAACCTCCCACAGTCAGCCTGACGGCTAGGGTACTCTAACCCATGATCCGTTTACCACTGAGGAAATTACACGTCAGCACTGTGGTCGGTGCGAGCGGGTTCGGAATTCGTATCGACCAGCTGTCGCTGGAATCGAACCTGTGTCAAAGAATATGAGGCAAGTGCTGAACCACCACGGCTCAAATGTACGTGAATGTAGTCATTTACGAGTTCGCTTATAGTATCAATAAGTATTTGTTTTTGTGAAATGAATTACATAAGAAGGCAACACACCAAATCTTCGCTTAATTAGCGTCTCCTTAAAGAATAGGCCAATTTGTCTCCCATTGAGTCATTACGAGAGAGCACATGTCTTCCTTATCGTCCAACCACGATACGACCTGGATGCTATCCAACCCTTCTGTATGCATTAACTCCTCACGGATTGTTTTTGGCAATGACCCGGGCAATAAGACGCGAACTTAACTCACTTGCTGCGCCTTTAAAGTTAATTGAGAGGACAATTTGCTGAGAGACCTTTTTAATTAATGACAATCACCCAATGAATAACTAGCCTTGTAAATATCTAAGATAGCACATCGCTTGAAATTGACGATAATTACACAAAGAAAACTAGAAGAGAACGCTGAAAACAAAAGAATAAAGAAAAAAATAGTTTCAAAAAAAATTTAAAAATATTTTTAATAAAAGGAAAAAATCGTTTTAAAAAATTTAAAAACGTTTTGAATTAAAGTAAATAATTGTTTTAAAAACATTTACAAAATTTTTTTAATAAAAGGAAAAAAATGTTTAAAGGATGGTTAATTGAAAATTTAAAAAAATAATAAATGATTTCCAATCCACACAGTATTATCCGTCAAAATGAGTGTTTTCTGATATTGTATTAAAGCAAAGTATAATAGTGTAAGGTGCTAAGAGGGAGACAGATTCAATAAAATTATTTTATCCAATAAAAACAGTACAAAAATTTGAAATAAAACAGACAAAAATTCTTTTATAAAGATATAACCGAGAAAGACATGGTCATGTACTTAAGATAAACTTGCAAAAATGATGTATTGAATTTCCATAACAAACTTTCCACATTAATGCGTTATTAAGGTTTGTTTAAACCAGGGGCCGCCAAACTTTTTTGATCATCGACCCCTATATAACTTTTTGAAATCTCCATCGACCCCCATAAAAGTAATTTTCTGTTAATTAAAATAAAACTCTATTAGATACTGTGTTTGTACATTTATTTTATGATTTTAAACATTAATTAAAGTAACAATAGTTTCACGAAAAATAGATTAATGTTAAAACAGACAAAAATTCTTTTATAAAGATATAACCGAGAAAGACATGGTCATGTACTTAAGATAAACTTGCAAAAATGATGTATTGAATTTCCATAACAAACTTTCCACATTAATGCGTTATTAAGGTTTGTTTAAACCAGGGGCCGCCAAACTTTTTTGATCATCGACCCCTATATAACTTTTTGAAATCTCCATCGACCCCCATAAAAGTAATTTTCTGTTAATTAAAATAAAACTCTATTAGATACTGTGTTTGTACATTTATTTTATGATTTTAAACATTAATTAAAGTAACAATAGTTTCACGAAAAATAGATTAATGTTAAAACAGACAAAAATTCTTTTATAAAGATATAACCGAGAAAGACATGGTCATGTACTTAAGATAAACTTGCAAAAATGATGTATTGAATTTCCATAACAAACTTTCCACATTAATGCGTTATTAAGGTTTGTTTAAACCAGGGGCCGCCAAACTTTTTTGATCATCGACCCCTATATAACTTTTTGAAATCTCCATCGACCCCCATAAAAGTAATTTTCTGTTAATTAAAATAAAACTCTATTAGATACTGTGTTTGTACATTTATTTTATGATTTTAAACATTAATTAAAGTAACAATAGTTTCACGAAAAATAGATTAATGTTAAAACAGACAAAAATTCTTTTATAAAGATATAACCGAGAAAGACATGGTCATGTACTTAAGATAAACTTGCAAAAATGATGTATTGAATTTCCATAACAAACTTTCCACATTAATGCGTTATTAAGGTTTGTTTAAACCAGGGGCCGCCAAACTTTTTTGATCATCGACCCCTATATAACTTTTTGAAATCTCCATCGACCCCCATAAAAGTAATTTTCTGTTAATTAAAATAAAACTCTATTAGATACTGTGTTTGTACATTTATTTTATGATTTTAAACATTAATTAAAGTAACAATAGTTTCACGAAAAATAGATTAATGTTAAAACAGACAAAAATTCTTTTATAAAGATATAACCGAGAAAGACATGGTCATGTACTTAAGATAAACTTGCAAAAATGATGTATTGAATTTCCATAACAAACTTTCCACATTAATGCGTTATTAAGGTTTGTTTAAACCAGGGGCCGCCAAACTTTTTTGATCATCGACCCCTATATAACTTTTTGAAATCTCCATCGACCCCCATAAAAGTAATTTTCTGTTAATTAAAATAAAACTCTATTAGATACTGTGTTTGTACATTTATTTTATGATTTTAAACATTAATTAAAGTAACAATAGTTTCACGAAAAATAGATTAAATACCTTAAATATTTATTAAATAATTATGAATAAGTAAAGTAAATAAAGATTTATTGCTTCTTAATCAATGTGCCCGGTTTCTTTCTTTTTTTTTTTTTTTTTTTGCAAGGTTCGCTATATTGGGTTTAAAATGGGTCAATTTTAATTTTTGTCAAAATTGGTACATTTTGTAATTTTCGTAAAATAATACAAGGTGGGCTATAGTTTTGTCACGAGCTGTTCTAATTCATGTTATTAATGCTTACCTTTTTTTTTTACATGCATTGATAATTTTTACATGCATTGATAATATTGACAATGCAAATATTCAACACTGTTTACAGTTTGCAAAGATAGCTGAAACTGCGTATGATATTTGCGTTTGTAACGTCAATGATCGTCACACGTGACATTTGAACAAGCGCACATATGCATATGACTTATAAACCGTGCTGAGTTCGTGCCACTGCACGCTGGTACGTAAATACATGTTTCATCCATACATACATAATATACGTATATTATCCATCCATAATACATAATATACGTTTATTAATTTATGTTTTATAAAGAAACTGGTATTAAGTCAATTATAAAAAAATTTCACAAATTTTACTTACTCAATTAGGTATCTGTTTTTTCTTCGACCCCAATCGACCCTTCCGATTCAGATCGACCCCCATTCGACCCCCCGCTTTTGTTAAATAGACCCCTGAGGGTCTATATAGACCACTTTGGCGACCTCTGGTTTAAATGTTTAAGCAGATGTAAAGAACAGAATTTGATTGGTTATAAGCCTTAATAAAGAGACACACTATATTAACCACTTCCCTCATTATCCCGAGTTAACTCGGGTATGTATATATTGCAAATATTTATTATTCCGAGAAAACTCTGGCGTAGCAGAATTTGTCAGTACGTTTTGTTTTACCTCATTTTTACTCGGCCGGAACCAATAATTAATAAATAATCTGCTTGCTGTGATTAGAAGTTTGGCGAGTTTTGCCGTTGGACTGTAGGACTAGGTATGTGGTTTGTGCTATTGTATGTATGTTGCTAAAAAAACTTCACTGGAATTTGGAAACTTTGTGTTGTCTCTTGTTTTAAATACTATTACACAAAGATTAATATTTAACTTTTTTCATTTGCTCGAGATATTAAACTGATGGTAAATTAAATGCTTTTTACACATTAAAAACAACTTACAATTTTTATATTATGTCATTAATGAAATAAAAAAATAAGTTGATTTTTTGCATTTTTTTTCCCTTCTTAAAACAATTGGTAAGGGAAGCAAGGTAATTCAAAACTTACATTTAATAAAAGGACGCATTTTAATTCTAAGTATAGATATCTAAAAAAAAAATAGTGAACCGCATCACATATGATAATAGTGAGAGTCTCAAGTAGCGAATTTTCACAGGGATTGTGTTTTTTTAGCATACCGTTTCTAGAGCCAGCAGTTCGTAAAGACACGGTTTCCAGTAGAACACCTAAGCCAAGCATCACCGGCTGCGGTCAGTAAACGGGTGGGTGACCACTTTGATCAGCCTGCGGAGGTACCAAGGGTGCGCGGTATGGGTACTCGTTACACTGTTCTACCGTAAAGAGCTCAACTTCGTGCGCAGGCCGTCGGGCTACCCAAGCAGGGGAGCCATCCTCGCTGCAAAGGATTAAAATGGCGATGGCATGTCTTCGGATCATCCTCGGCGATGTTTCCCAGACCGTCACCCGTAGCCCATTGTGCAGCTCTAGTGCGAAGTTAATAAAGTACCTACCTACTTAAATCAAGCAACCATGTCCTGCTCTACCTACAATACATTCTACCTACTCCACTTCCGGTTAGAAAGCATACAGTTGCTTACTGCGGTTTAACTCACCAGAATGACTTAATATCTTATGAAATACAGCAGATTTGAGTGCAGAAATTGTATGATTCATTTCTTTTATTGAAAACAAAATTATCCGTTTGAAAATATCGCCTGACAGAATAAGCTGCAGTTGTATGCCTTCTAGCCGAAAATAGAGCTGGTCGAGAATGTTGTTAACATTTATATTGAAAATACAATTCATCAATGTTCTTCTGCTGGAAACCCAAAGAAAATTCGAACCACATCTCTTAAGAAAATAATGTTTGTTCGTTTCAATTGCATTTTAATTTTTACAAAAATCTCATGATTTTTAGAGCAAAATATAAATAATGTGATTTCAATATATGTATATGTAAACAACAACAACAACAATCCCTGCTCCGGCAAGAAAGTATACAGGTTCTTACTACATCTTATTCTACGAGGCCATATTTTTTAATAGATAATTTTGTTTTTAATAAGAGAAATAAATAGTTTCTGAGCTGCTGTATTTCATAAAATGTTAATGGCATTAAGTAATTCTGGTGAGTTTGAAGTGAAAATTTGTTTTAGTTATTTATAAATGCATTGCCAAAAAAAGGTGACATGCTCGATCTTTTCGATCGATTGGCCTCTTCTTACTTGCTTATAACTGTTTGTTCTTGTTGCAAACCGTGCACCATTTAACGTTGGCATATTGTTCGAGATTAGTTTCGTTTTACAAGTTATCATTTAGGTTTAAATGTCGAAGTCGTGATATATTGTTGGCAAGGTTAGAAGTGTTTAATAACGATTCTTCTTCTTTTTTTTTCAAAGGACGATTTTTACGTCTTTAAATAAAATTTCTTCAAATGACTATTCTTTTTTTTAAATACAAATATTAAATCAATTAACAAATGCATGTATACAACTCTCTCAAAACACAATGAACCTGTTGTGTTTTGATTCAATGAACTTCAAAATACACCGGAAACAGTAAGCCGGAACTATAGGGCCTGCAGTGCATCCTCTTGTAGAAAACATCATCCATTGTGATGATGAAAATGACTCGATTTTTTTTCTAGCATTCAGAAATTAATATTATTTGCTACTCTGAGAAAGAGGCTTTAATGGGACACAAATGTCTAAAATAAATATGTCCCGTTCGAAGTAGGTTTCCAGGATATAATACCTCATTTTGGAACACCCACTCGCTTTTGCCGGAGATCGCAAAATAGAAATGAAAACAAAAGTTCGAGAATACACTTCTTTTTTTTTTACTTCTCGTTGTTAGACATCCGTTTCTCCAACGTAGTTAGAATGCTCCTGAAAATCACGTAACCGTTAACTTTTCATATCATCCTCCTGTGTTCCTCTCACCTTCGGGATTGTTACGTCATAGATGAAAAAAAAAACTGTCGAGAAAAGCTTTTTTCTTTCCTACTCGTGGGAAAGAAAAAAAGTTTTTTCAAGGAGCAAGTGTATTTGCACTTTTTTTTAAATATTCAGTTTTGAAAATTGTCACCGTTATTTTCTTCTTCTGGATTATGTTAGGCAGCGGTTCTTAAATGGTGTTCCGCGGAACACTAGGGTTCCTTGAAAAGGTTACAGAGATTCCGAGAGTTGGGATTTTTTTTATAATTTTCGAAGTCTGTAATTACAGCTTGTTAAGGAACAGATTGGTGAAATAGGCACTCGCTGTTAAAATAGGCATACAAAAGTATTTAATTCACCTTCTACCCTAAAAAAGCAAACCCTACCTGAAGTATAAAGGTCCTCTTCTGACGTCATAGCATTGACGTGATTATTTCTTTTTTTGACATCCTGGGTTTGTTTGTATATGCTACCGGCTAAGTTTGAAATTTGGCATTCTATAGAATGCCTAGACATTGTCTATAATGCTCAAAACTAGCCGGCAATGTATGAAACGATTTATACATGGGTGATTGTCACGAAATATGACAATTCACTGTCCCTTGCTCCAAGATCTATTACTATAATACTAAAAGAACTTTTTTTCATAAAAATTAATAAATAGCAATGCTGTTAGCATTTTAAAATTACTTTGCACTAGCATTGACTGTTTTGTATACTTAAAAAATTTATTTGAATATCAAAATGTCATTTTCCTGGCATGTCCCAAACAATGTTTCCAATAATAACTAGCATCAAAACGGTGTAGAATATGCGCAGAGGGTATTGTTTAGAAAAACTTCGTTTAAAATAATATTTTCCGCCAATAATTTGTTTGTCCCAAGAAAATCTGTTATTTTCCTGGCAACTTATATTTAGTGGTTTATAACCAAAACAGATAGAGCCAGCAATCAATATCTTATGTTAATAGATTGATTAGATACCCTCCTATATGAACATGTCCTGTTGCATGAATAAAGAACCAATTTTCTGGTTCAAAATCTATTTCAAAAATTTTTTCACGGTGAGTAGGTTTTTTTGTTGTCATTTTCCTGGCTTCTTGAAACCATTAATAACATAAACTACATAAATCTATCTGAGTTATTTTAAGAAATCCTGTTGTTTTCTGCAGAATATAAACGTCTTAGGCCAAAATATAAAATTAAACTAAAGTTATATGCTTTAAAACGGCAAATTTGTCATTATCCTGACTGTCATTTTCCTGGATTATGAATGCCAGGACATTGAAGTGTTACCAGAATTTTTTTTAACTGCTAATACTGTTAGGAGGGAAAGCAAAGTTTATGTATGATTGTAATGCTTCGATCTAATCAAACTTATTTATTTATTTAATGATTGATTATTATACACAATTTTATTCTGTACATATCAGCAACAATTTTTTTTTTGTTTCTTTCTACAGTGGATAAAAAGAATTAATTTAAGCAATTTATGGTCCATCTAACATAAAGGCTTAAGTTGAGTTACTTACTTTTAACTTAAAATGACTGTCTTTTAAACTTCTAAGCTAATATGTCATTTTCCTGGCATTTAAGATTTGTTGAATTTCTATTTTTTTTTTTTCTCGAGCAAATGTCAGTAAACTACACTGCTGTCTGTAAGATATTAATAAGTGTAACTAAAGTATACAAAAAAATTTTTAGATTATTTTGAAGACTTTAAATTTGAAGAAATTTTTTCGTCCGAATTGTCATGTTTAAAAAGAATCACCCATATCACACACAATTTATATTTCCTAGCCTTTCTATAGAATGCCAAATGAGAAACAGGCAAAGTACACTCCGATTCGTTTTGTAATGTAATGAAATGTTGCAACAAGTAGGTTAATTTCTTATTTTTTATATGAAAATTTTGTTTTCCTTAATAAGAAAGGCATATAATGTTTTGTACAACTTTCATTTTTCTTTACGCATTTTGAATAATTTCTTTTCTTTCTTTTTTTCTTTCTTTTTTTCCATGGTATCGCATTACTTTTTCAGAATAACATTTATATTTTTCAGAGATGCACATCATTTACATAATAACCTCCTCAGGACATTTTTTTCATACTATGCCTAAATAGCATTTGTTATTCTATAGAATGTCTAGGTATTATTTACAATTCCTAGGGAAAGTATGAAATATTTCTCATATTTCATGCCTTGCCTAAAATAATCCGATATTACGTACAATGCCTAGGCATTCTATAGAATGCCGGCGTTTCATACTTTGCCGATAACATATATATTAGGAATACTCAGTTATTCTGAATTTAGATTTTGCGCTGTATTTTTGAGAAAAATTTGTTTTTCGTATTCTAAAATATCAGATGAAGAAGTGAAAACAAATTATTCTATATAGATTTGCAATTTCCTGATCATTGAAATGTGGATTTACGCAATTTAGTTAACATCAGCAGTTCTACCAAAAGTTAAAACAACCTCTACAAATATTGCCCTCTATCGGGGAGAACATGAAACATGATCGGTATTAAAATGAATAGGAAAACTATATCTTTACGACATGACTAGTGTTGATTTTAAGCTGATGAAAACCAAGAATTATTAATTATTACTATCTAAATGTACGTTTAATTATTAATATCTAAATGAACGTTTTTAAGGTTTAAACAACTGAAACAAGGCTTTCTCAGAGTGTTATGAAATCTGAATCTAAAGGAGTTGAATGTATCATTGATTGCTATTTCTATTTTTATAGGGGACGACGCGTCGCCCAACGAGAACATCCACACAAAAATATTTCAGTCCGAAGAAACAATCAACGGTGAGTAACGTGACTTCATGCCATACACTCAAGAAGTTGATTTATTGTATTTTTTTTTATATCTATTTATCTATCTAAGATATGAAAAATACAGTAAAGACGAAAAAGAAAAGGACGAAGAAAATTAAGAAAAAGAATAATAAGTTTTATTTACTGCGATTAAGCTGCGAATACATAAAGCCCATGAAATACAGTCCCCGGCCAAATCATTAGCCGCAGTATAAAATTCTATGTAAAATCTTAATGATCAGGTGATACAGCTTTATTGTTTTTACAAGACTGGTTGCTCTGGTTTAAGTTCGTGTATCAGTTGATTAAATGAGACGATATATTATATAAATTCGATGATTGGATAAATGAGACGATATATTATTTAAATATAGAATAGTTATTATATCAAGCATTATATTAGTCTATTATAATTAGACAAACTATTAGACGCACTGTACTTTTTTAATAATGACATGTTTTGCACAAGTTTATATACAATACTTTTATAGTTATACATACATGTAATGGGTTTTTATTCGGGAGATTTTTTTATATACTTCCTATTTCTATTTATTTTTAACGTATTGCAGGTTAACCAACTGATACAATAACTTAAACAAGTGTAAACCGGTTTCAGCCGCGTCAAAACAATAATGCTGTCAAATGATAATTAAAGATATTACGTAGAATCATTTAGCCACGGACTGTAAGTTGAAAAACACGGAATAAATACATACATTTTTTTTAAAGAGAAGAAGAAAAATTATTCATAAATAAAATAGTTTTAAAAATTGAGAAACAAAGAAAATTAAAAAGTTGGAAAAAAAATAAAGAAAATATGTAAATCTCGTCATCAGCTCACGTAACTCTATCCGCAAAAAAAGTGTTGTCTAATATTGTATTAATATAATGAAATCAAAATATATCAATACAGTAGTGAGAGCAGTACGATTTCCTTGAAGTGAATGAATATTGTTCCTTCTAATCCTTTTCTGGAAGTAGCATGATTCCTATGCGACGGCATAAATTTCTTTTCATGTGTCGAGCATTGCGAATACATCTAATTATATATAAGAATTATAATAGAATGAACTCTCGACAAATTTAATCTGTTATTGTTATTCGCCATCAATGAATGCCTTTATTGTGTCAATCTAAAAACTGATCTTCTTAATTCTCGGAACGAAATTTTATCATCTCTGTAGATATAGGATAATTTTTTTTTTCTTTCAAAAGCGGTTACAACGAAGTGCCGAAAATTTCACATTTGAAAAGGCAGCCATTTTTTTTCTTGTATTTTGTAACTGTAGTTGAACCAAAATTTGAGTTGACGACAACTCCTTTTTGTTGCAATCAACTGGAGCTTATCTGACAGCAACAACAATTCGTTCATTTGAGTTACCTTTTAACAATTTATAACTCTGAAAACCACAACTGAATTAAAACACACAAGGTTACCGTCTAGTTCAGCCTTATTAAGAGCCGAGGAAACTTTTTCATCACATTACGAACGTTAAATTAGGCGACTGGTTGAAATTTTAAAGTGAATGCAAACAGATACCTTGAAATTAACAAAAATGATTTCTATTTAAACCTTCTTTTTTTTTCTGTATAATGTTTATTGCTCACTTAAACAGCAAAAAAAAAAAAATATATAAAAAAAAATAAAAATGTATTTCTAAAAATATTTTTGTCGAAATCGCGACAGGCTAGTTTTTTTAGCATCTTTAATGTTAGCATTTTGATATGGAGTTTGAATCACGTTCTCATAGTGATTTCACGTTATATTCATATTCGTTCTATTGAGCTTTCGCTGTATTTGTGAACAGAGCTGAATTTTACAAGAGAAGGTCTTCCATAGGTGAACGATGTTTATGAATAAATACTTCAGAGTGTATCGGCGGCAACTCATACCGATCCGGAAGCCAATGTTAAACAATGGGATGTCTTTCTATTCCTTTTTTCCCACGTAAGTTGCGAAACAAACAGATGGGGTTAAATTTAGCATTACTCAAGGTTAAAGTGAACCTCCTGAACTCTCTCAATTTTTTTTTTTTTTTTAACCTCTTTTGAAGATGTAAACTCACACATCCACTCATTCTAACTCAACTTCATATTCTGTATAATGATGTGTACGGATATAAATTGAAAATAAAATGAACTAAATGAAATGAGAGATATTTTCAAAATATGAGTTCAGTGAATTGCAAATAGTGTGCAAAAAATTCATTACGAATCCTAGTTTTTAATTTTTGAATAGGGAGATTTCGCAATTACTCTTCCGTACGTAAATTTCAAATAAGTCATATGATACGGCAGTGATAAAATACGTTAAGTGAAAATAAGAGATATTGCAAAGATCCGTAAGTTAAAAACGCTATAACGTCATTTTAACTTTGATCAAAACAAACATTTAAAAAATGAATTCTTTAAAGCTGTGGAATACGACTCAAGATTCCTTCTGCGAACAGAAAAAATGAGGTAATATTTGATGAATTCAGCGATAAATATTATGATTATTCATATTTAAAAAAATATTATTCAACTTTTATTGATTATTTAACTTCTTTTAACTAATTTTTATAGGTAAAATAAATATAATTTATAATTTTAAAATAGAGAAAATATATCTAGTTTCTTACGGAACTACTGCCATTAGACAAACATAATGTAAAACAAAAACAATTTTTTTTTTTTTTTTTTTTTTTTTGTTGAAAGGAGAAAAAAAATGTTCTAAGATCAGACGATTCATTCCGAAATTTCATGAATACATTTCTTCTAATTCACATTCCATGTTTTTAGTTCAAAGGTTGACGTAAACAACATTTAACAACTATAAACAGCGTGCTTTGTAACGTAAATCAAGCCAACATTACGTGATGATGTGTAGCATCTAAAATAAACGCTAGCATGCACAGTTGCTATAATCTTACGTACGGGTAGATGACTCGTTAATAGCATTCAAAAGTAATTTATAAATTGAAGAAACAATAAATCATCCAAGATCTGTTCTGATAGTGGTAAACAAGTATATTAAAAATAGTCAACTTTGGTCAACAAAGAGAAATTTTATGTTACTTACTTTTTGTTCAATAATTAATTTTCTCCCCTATAAAAATAAAATTAATTCATTAAATGAATGTGAAACTGTATTAACATCAATCCACTACACAGAGTGGATGCATAAAAAGTATTTTATTAAGGATTTGAACAGGGAGAACTAATAGTAGGAATTGAAAAGAAAGATAGTTTCTGCTGATTTTTGTATAGGATGACTATGAACATGAGGTGAATTAACATCACATAAATGTTTCCCTTTTCAAGAATTTTATGGCCGTGAATTTGAATATTTTTAACTTCTACTGAGGGATAAAAAGTTGAAAAACCCATTTCAAAACTTTCTCATTTTAATCCTGAACCTAACTCTAAACGACCTCTCATTTCTTTTTACCTGTAGAATAAATGCGAATCAGTTGAAGACTTTTGAATGATTTGGTAGATCGGAATATCACAATAAGGAAATATTACGATATTTGTACCATTTATATTATTTGTACAATGAGCAATTAAAAAATAGAGCATACCTGAATAACTTTTGATCTAATGATGGGATTTTCTCAATCCTATTGTTTCGAGGACCTTCAATATTTACAGAAAGAGTAGAAATATTCAAAAGGTACATCAAGAGAGTAGTGAATCGATGTTTAATAATCGTAGCGTAAGATATTATTATTATTAATTAGTGCAGAAGATATAAGTTAACGAAATTAGACACAGAAATAAATATACTTTTTATCAGACAGATGCCCCAAAATATAAAGGGAAATAGGGTTACTTGATTCGCTTCAAAAATATGCAAATTGGAAATAGTTGTCTACATATTTCAAGCTGTCAAAAACAGGCGCTTATTTTCAAGACTTTCCAGGCCAGCGAAATGAGAGACGTCTTGCAAGTCTTAAAAATAGGTGCCTTTTTTTGAAAGCTTGAAACATGTCGACTGATATTTCAAATTTGTATATTTGAACCATCGTGGTTCAAGGGATGGAGCGTTTGCCTTCCAATGATGTGAACCGGGTTCGAATACCAGCGATGGCTGGTCGATACGAATTCCGCACCCGGCTCGCTCCGACCATAGTGCTGACGTGACGGATCATGGGTTAGAGTCCCCTTGCCGTCAGACTAACCATGGGAGATTTTCGTGGTTGTCACAATGTAACGCGAATGCTGGTTAGTTCCATCAAAAAGTCTTCCACGAAGGCAAATTTCTCCCGATACTTGCTCCTGTAGTTCCCTTGTCTTCTGGATCGGGTTCAAAATGACAAATCTACGGGGTTGAACATTACTAGTCGTAAACCAAAGACTTGGATCGGCTGTTAAACGAAGGTTGTACAAGTTGCATATTTTTAAGGCGAATGAAGTTTTTAATATCTTACAGCTTCAGAACCCTTTGAGGCGAACGTATACTTGCAAATAAACAATCCTTTGAAATTGTATGAATCATTTAGGCTATCGATGTGGCATAAAAAATTCCAGCAAAATTTGGGAAAGACATGCATGTAACAAAGAAATGCAAAAATAAAAATTTTCACTTTCTTTAAAATATGTTTCAATCGGAGAACAATTGTTTAAGGAATTCCATGAAAAATAAACGTATTGAAATTAAATTGTTATATTTTTAAAACTCGTTTTTTTTTATGAAGATGCCCAGTAAATATTTGATCTTATTTTTACTTTTTCGTACACAAAACGGGACACCAGTGTCATAACCATAAATTGTAAATAGAATCTCTTATATTGATCTAAATTAATACAATGTAATGAAAAATCAGGAGCCAGAAGGAATCATGAATTTTGTATTTTAAGAATCGGCTGCTGTTAAAAATGACTCCTATAACTAATTCATATTTTCAGCTTCCTGCTGTAACAGTCGGGTATTCAAGAGATGAACAGAGAAGATCGGCTGTTTGGCAGGAATTGTATCTTTACTCCTCCTACAACAGAAGCAGATCACTGAGTCGCTACAATGTGGAAGACAGATGTCGTCCATCCACCAACTTTCAAAGGCAGAAAGGTTTCGTTCGACCCTCGAGGAATACAGTGTGGACTGATCTTTCGTACAGGTATCCCAAAACAGATAGGTACGAGTACAGGAGGAATGATGTTTTTGGATTTTTACGTAAGTTTTATTTCCTCGTGTGTCATTTTTATTTTATATAGCCGTCGTTAAACAGCCGACCCAAGTTTTGGGTTTACAACTACTATTTACGACTAACTTCATAGCCTTGCAATTTCGAACCCAATCCAGAAGACAAGGGAACTCCTGGATTAAGAGAATGTTTCCCTTCGTGGATAACTTTTGATGGAACTAACCCGCATTTACGTTACATGGAAAGGAAAAACACGGCAACCTCCCACGATAAGCATGACGGCAAAGGGACTCTAACTCATGATACGTCTGCTACTCAGGATATTATATGTCAGCACTGTGGTCGGTGCAAGCTGAATGCGGAATTCATATAGACCAGACATCGCTGGAATTCGAACTCGGTTCACCTCATTGGAAGGCGAACGCTCTATCCCCTGAGCCATCACTGCTCTCGTATTAGTTTTGACAAATATATCGGTACGCTTATCATTTCAGATTAAACACTTAAAATTTTAAGTGTGTTCACACATCTTGACGATTGTTGATGAGCCCCTTCTCATTTTCAATCTAAAAATATTAATTCGAAAAATCGAATATATATTCGTCCTATCAGAATGAAGCTTTATAATGTTTAGTACCATTTGGCAGAATTCTAATTGAGATCAACACTCTATTGTCAAAAATGACCCTAATCAACAATTATCTCCGGTAGGCGCATTGCCAAACCATACCATAGATTATAAAAGGGTTGGCGAAAATTTATATTGGCGTTAAAGGAGCGTTCTCGCAAATCGCCAAACAGCTGTGCGCTTATGTTTTGGTTTTGTTTTCGGTATTACGTATCTATCATTCATCAAGTTATATAATATGGGTGAGACATTTCAATTAAGCGGGTCTTGATTAGATTCTTCTGCATTAAATGAAAGCGCATTTTTTTTTTTTTTTTTTTTTTTTTTTTTTTGGTTATAGCGCTGACATAATCGTTTGTATTTGTTTACAAAATTGTTTTTATTAGCGTGTTTTAGAAGGTCGTAATAAAACTAAGATAAAAAAAATTATATATTATTACCTCCTTTACCCCTTCTATATTTTCATAACTTTCATTAAATGTAATTCGAGTAGTGAACTTGTTCACCTACTCGGCCACAAATTAAAATTAATAATTTCACAATAACCTTTAATCCTTAATAATGAAATGATTATTACAATAAAGTTTGTTTACTTAAAATATTAAAAAAAAAATTTTTTTTATTGTTCAGCAGAGACTTTCCAATTCTATACTCATTAATTAAACTTAATGGTTCTGCTAGATAACCGTTTAAAAATTTTTTAAAATTTTATTTGATTTTCAGTTATTATGGAATTCTTTAAATATTTTTCGACGTAGAGATTATTTAGCAATAATGCGAAAAGCTGAAATTTATAAATGTATAATATTTATAAATGTGTAATATTTATAAATGTTTAAGAGAATTTTTAGCAGCTATTTTGTACTAATTATAGTTGAAATGTTCATTATACGCAGTTTTATAATAATAATCGTAAAATGCATTGAACAATTGAGTGTTACATTTTAAAATGCAAGTAGAATTCAATAATTATTTCATTTTATAATTGTAAAACGGTAGATAAGTAACTTCATCATAAAGTTTTAGATGATACGAGAATATTATACGATTGCTTCATAATGAAAGAACAACAATTAAAGTAAGTGGAAAATAAAATAAAAAAACGAAATTTTTTCCTGTCATCGGTGTTAGCGATTAGAGATATTTTTATAGTATAAATATTAAGTCAGTATTGTTCCCTTTTAAATGAAAATGCTTTTCGCTCCGGGAAAAAAAATTACTTGAATTTTGTCAATAGAAATTCCCTAATTATTGCAGCAAAAACTTTTAAATTTCTAATCAAACTTTTCTTCATTATAATTTTGTATAAATAATTATTATTAATAATATAAATGACTATTAAAAGGAATTATTTGAGAATGTCCAATTTTAATGAATTAACTGTTTACGGAATCAGATTAATAACTTTTTTCATAATTTACAAATGGAGAAAAAGTCTTTTACACTTTAAAAGTGAAGAGAAAAATAAAGTTGAGAATAAATTTATAAAGTAAGCATAACCCGTAGGAGGTTGAAGTAATGGCAAAATCAAAATTTCAAAAGACAAAAATCACGTTTTAGTGTACAGTGAACAGTAAACAAAAAATCTAAAACTAACTTTTGATCTAATGATCAGATGTTTACGTTCTAGGACTCAAACTTTATATTTAGAATTTTCTTAATTCTCTACCACTATTGTAAGATATTTACTTTTCACCTAACTTGTAAAATTAAAAAGTTTAGAATTCCTTACAAAATCACCCAGGCGAAGTGATTGTGTTTTATTTAAACATTATTTAGAAAGAATTTTTCTAACAGTATTTCATTTAAAGTTTTTATCTAACTTTTGTTTTTTTATTTATCTGTAGTAATTGAAAGATAACTTGATGATTTTTTAAGTTGAAATGAATGTCGCCCTGCTTTGTATATTTCAAAAATTATTTCAAAAGAAATGTATAAACATTAAACACTCAGGACTTACAATTATAAATCAAACAATCACTACATTTATGTATTAAAAAACACTCTTATGACCTGATAATAAATTGATCTAAGTCTTAAATGTGAGTTCTATAACATATAATTTATTTAAAGTCAGCACATACATCTAACCTCTGTTGTCGCCAATGGCTCAATTTTAAAATAAAGTTTTTCTTTTATAGATTTTCTGATATTTTCATATGAAGGATAGTATTAAGTTCGAGAAATAAAAATTTGTGTTTAAAAAAATTGTTAAAAATTATAATTATTATTAATATTTGACAACAGGAAGTTTTTAATTGAAGGTTGAAAATTTTTTTAATTATGTTATTTTTTTAATTACGTTATCTTTTAATTATGCTATTTTTTAATTATATTTTTAATTACCAAACTCATATAACAGTATTTGGGAATCTATAAATTTATGTTACGTATGATCGTTGCAGAATAACCTGTACGCAATATATGTAAACTAAATATATTTTTAAAATTGTGCATTTTCTATCAATTGCATTTATTATTCTTATATTGAAAGAGTATCAAGGTATCTATGACCTTGACCTCCATAATGAATGAACTATTTACGGACTTTTATATATATTAAGGATTTGAATAAATTTTTCGGTAAGTTTAAGATCTCATCTCATTGCAAAAAAGTCATTTAATAAATATTTTTTTTTACAATAAATGCTTCTAGTAATGAAACAAAAGCTTTCAAACTTTATTTTAAAAATATCGATGATTTCGTTTGAAAGAAACTATTACTTAAGAGCGTGATAGCAGTTTTGAATACTCTAATTTTTTTTTTCTAGTACCGTCATGTGGGGCTACTTTGTGCAGGATTTCGCAGTTTTTGAACTTTGACATGTAAAAAAACTATGTTAATTCAAACTTTAGTAAAAGTTTATCGATATTATATTTATAACTGGACTCAGACGAGTGAATTTGATCAATATTGGCATTATTTGTATGTAATATTTACAAATAATAAGACAAAACATACCTTGCACAAAGTAGCCCCCAAGCGGGGCTACTTTGTGCAGCGATAGGAATTCAGATTAATAATCATGTTTTTTAGTAAAATACTGATATAAAATTGTTAAAAAAGTTAATTGTTGAGATTTTTAATAACAAAAACATCAAGATATGTAAAGATATTAGTTTGAAAATAATTTTCAGCGTTAAAAAAATTATTTTTTATAAAGAATTTTTTCTTAAAAAGAATGTTAATTTCAAAACATTTGAGTTTAAACAAAAAGAAACCATATACATTTTTGAACATTGAAATGGATGAAATTTCAAAAATAATAATTATTACATATTCATTAACATTTATAATATTCATGAATTTGAACATAACATGCATCTACATCACGTCGCGAATCTGCAGTTTTTACTTTCCCCAGAGCGTTTCTATCTCTTTAAAGCGGTATAGACCACGCTTATTAACAACATTCGGTTGGCTAATCTTTCTCACAATTTCTTCGAGTTTGTACGTGTCAGTCTTTTCAGGTATTTTTTTTATAACGTCTGACCATTTTTCTGTCGAAAAAAAACGAATGAAAATTTGCACAAAGTAGCCCCAAAGTGCATTTTTTTCGTTTTCCGTTTATTTGTTATTAATTTTCAAATTTGTTTAACGCTAACATGATATAATTGTTTATTAATATATAAATAAAAAATTTTGCATTTACGACAATTGTTTTATCAACGTCTTTGCATTTCACAGCTAAAGTTTCCACGCACACTTTTCGACCTCCGACATTCTCGGAAAGTTATTGACATTGGATAAACAAAACACACTCTGAGATTGTTTTAAAATTCGATAAAATGTTTATAGTAATAGAGGAGATTTCTATCTTCAAATTCCACACATTTTTAACGTGAAAAAAACATAATACTGAATAGCAGCACTTGAAAATTGCAAAATTCAAATTTGCACAAAGTAGCCCCACATGACGGTAAATAATAATATGTCTTTGTTAATTTCTAAAAAAAAAAATCTTCATAAAAATACTCACATTATTCTTTTATAGAGAATATTGATTTAATAGAGAATATATCTAAAATAAAACAGGTTATGCTTTCTTACAATAAAAGTTAAATATAATTAATTCTTAAAAATAGGGTTCCATTAAAACATGGTATTAAATTGTTACGCTATTTTTTGTGATTGGTTCATTAATAAATTATTTTTATTTCTTCGCAAACACAATTCTTGTAAAAAAAAAAAAAAAAAATATTAAAAAACTAGATCCTTTTATATAATATAAAACATTGCGTTTAATAAAATATAAATACAGTGTATTTGTAAAGTGATCCGAAAATTTAAAAGGTTATTTTCTTTTTTAATTCTCTACTAAAATAATATATATAATTAATGAGTTATTTTTGTTCATCATGGCTAGTCCAGGAGGAGAAAAAGAATATCGAATTACACCGTTTAGGTTAATGTAATTTCGTTCTCCCACCACATTTACGCGTAATCCATTGCCAATACCACCTGCAATCGCCAAGTTTACAATACGCCTCCGGTAGACATCTCATTATGTACTCTATTTCCCCAGTGCTTACAGCAGGTATCGTGATGCATATATTAGTATATATAGTACAGATTGAAACAGTAACATTATATATATATATATATATATATATATATATATATATATATATATATATATATATATATATATATATATATATATATATATATATATATATATATATATATATATATATATAATATATATATATATAACTAAACAACACGTTTTGCTTAATCTAATAGCGTAAAATCATCAGAAAAAGCAGCAAATAACACTAAAAACACAATTATAACAAGCAAAAAAAAAAAAAAAAAAAAGGATTTTTAAGCTATTAACAATAAAAATAATTTTAAAAAGGTTAAATAAGCGCAAGATATTATTTATTTTCGAAGCGACTTAGCTTTGAAAAAAAATTTAATTTATTACTTTTATAGTGTGTATCATTATTATATAGTGTGTCTGAAACACACACTAATACGAACCAGAAACAAAGAAAAGTTATATGTTGAAGCTATTTAAAAGTTGTTATTTTTTCTTTTTTAATTTTTGGTTCGTAAAAAAAATTATAAATTCCTCTTTAATGTATGAAAACTACTGTTTCAAATTTTTCGTTTCCATTGTTACCCCGCGCCTAAGCAACTCAAGTGATTTTCTAGCGTCGTTCATTGACTATTTGTGGTCAAGTCACTTCCATCCAAAAGATACTCAAATAATGTCACTTAGCTTTGTCTGAATTAATAGATTTAGAGATATAAATGATAGATTTAATCAAGTAATAAAAAATAAAAAAAATGAAGTCAATTCCTACTTAGGTCAACAAAGAAAAATTTTATATTAGTTACTTTTTATTAAATAATGACTATTTTTTCTTCCCTATAAATCTAAAATTAATTCATTAAATTGAATGAATAAATTTATATTTTTAGAACCTGTATTAACATCGAGTGTCATCCACTACATGTTTAATAAAATGTATTTGAACTTGTAAATAAAATACTTTTTATTCATCCATACGATTGAAAATTCGAACAAGATATAGAGAGAGTGTAAACTAATAGTAGGAATTGGAAAAAAAAGGCGCGGGATATTAGACCACTATAAAAGTATAAATTGGCTGACGTGGACCACACGTGCTACCACGTCATGTTCTTTATTGAATTTATCTCACACAAATATAAAATAATGAAATATTTAAATGTGAGTCATAAACTAGAAGTTAGAAATTATCACTGATGATATTTTTAAAATACGTAAAAAACTGAATCGCTACAAGTTTGATTAACGCTATTTCATTTCGTTTTTCGCTCATCCCTATTTTATGAATGAATTAATATTTGAAAAAAATTGTATGAACATCGAGTGTCATCCCCTATAAGTTTTTAAAAAAAATGTATTTGAACTTGAGTGGATGACTAAAAAGTATTTTATGAACGACTGAAAATTCAAACAAGATATAGGGAGAGTGTAAACTAATAGTCGGCATTGAATAAGACTAAAATAAGAACTTTCCCTGAGAAATCTTAATTTTTCTAAAAATGTCATATAGCTGGTTTTTCTACCTAAGCTCTTCAATTTAGCAATAATATAAATAATAAAAAAATATAAAAAGAACAAAAACATTCTATGCCAATAATATTAAGTTCTAAATCATTCTATTATTACTACTACTTTGTTATGAATATACGTTTGTTATACATTTTATAAATTCTAAAAATATTTAAAGTATTGTAGCGGAGGCTAATATGTATCAAAATACAGCGCCACCTATAATTAATTTTTTATATTTTTTATTGTACCACTGGATGGCAACATCTCTAGTTTTTCTTCTCTGAATATATAGTTCTTTTTCCCGGTGTTTTACCCATTTATACGTAAATACAAGTTATTTTATGTGTTTTTCTACCACTATAAAAATATAATTCCAATTCAATAGTATATAAGACATAGATTCTATGGAGGGGTACCTTTTCATAGATGAAGGTTGACAACAACTCACAGTATAATGAAACAAAATTCAAATATCTTTGCAGGACCACCTGTTAAGTCGATCCCATTAACAGGCTGGAGAAGCAAGCTAGCCCAACAAGGATATCTGACGACAAGGAACAGGTGCGTTCTTCCCGAAAGAAAATGGCATTACTTGGACTTTGATGAGGTGGAAGAGGAAGATGAGGATTATGTCTACTGTACCAGTTGTGGTACGAGTGAGGAAAGTGGTGATCAGCGGGAGAGTGTCATATCTCGTACCAAAAGGATCAAGTTGCAGAAACTGTCTTATACACAGTCCCTTATAGAAACTGCAATTCAGGTAAAATTATCCAATAGCTTTGCATTTCTAATCATTTACATTGTCTTTATATTTTATGTAAGTTAGGTTCAATGTGCACGTGTGTTGACGTTAATTTTTGTCGAAATAGTACACATAGTCGTTGTATTTAATAACTCACTTTTTACCTTTTGCACTCAGTTGGCGATTTTATTATATTATAATGCATATTTAGCCAACATTTTGTTTCTTCTGAGTGGTCACCAACGCGGCTTTTATGATCGATGAATTCCGAATTTTAAAATCATGGTATCAGTATTTGACACTATAGAGAGATATTTTTTAAATTAAAATAATTTCTATAATTTTTATATTGATCAATATTTTCATAACCCAAACAAAATTGAACAACCCTCACAATAATGTCCCGCAGTGAACTGATCGTTAAGACACGGTTTCCATCAGATCACCGTAATCAAGCATCACAGTGTGCGGTCAGTTTCCGCGTTGGGTGACCACTTGGATGAGTCTGCGTAGCGACCAAGGGTGTGCGGTATGGGTCCTCGTTAAACTGTTCTACCATAAAGTGCTTGACTTTGCGTGCAGGTCGTTGAACTACCGAAGCGGAGGTGCCGTCCCCTCTGCAGAGGATCAAAATTATGATGGCATGTTTTCGGATTATCCTCGGGGATGCTTCCCAGACCGTCGCCAATAGCCCATTGTGCAGCTCTAGTGTGACGTAAATGAACTACAACAACATCCTCACAATAATTATCATTCTATAAAATATGTGAAACGTTATTTTTTTTAGGAATTATGTAATCGATCATGATTGCGAAGAGTGTTATCTTCAGTTGTTATTTCATCTGCTAAAGTTACATGAATTTACAAATTAAATGTTAAATAACACAAGTTATGTTGCAAAATAACAAAGGCTAGTTTAGGAAAAAAATAATAAATCCGAACTAATTGGATGGTTGAGCGTGTAAAGCTAAGCGCAGATAGCGCAAGGGGTTAAAATTCGTCGTAAAACTTCCGGATTACTACTTCCGCCTGATTTTTACACCTAAGCTTGAAAAAACGCACCATCCAATATTGTTATACTTGTAGTGTTTTAAACGTAACACGTTTATTCAATCTAACTTTCAACGAAATCAATAACAAATGAATTCAGAAGTTTCCACAAACTTGCTAGGATGCTGCCCAAAAAATAACAAATGGTTACACAAATAACACTCAAAACATGGCTAACTTTATTTATGTTATTATGATATTAATTTGGTTTAGGCTCACGATCTGTTATAAATGACTCTTATGAATAGTAAATTTAAGCACACTAACAAAACTTCCTACGCTTGTTTGCACATCGCCTCGTAAACAAAAGAGTTGTCAATTTCTTCAGGTTTTAGTCACTACGCTTGTTATTACGAATTTTAATCACACCTATTCTTAGCTTTATACAAATCTCATTCCCAGAGAGCAAAATAAGGTTTATTTTCACTCAACTTTTTAATGTAAACCTAAAAAGGTTTGTTATGTGGTTTACGTGTAAACCTTTAAACGAGATCTGTGACGCTCTATTTTACGCACATTACCGTAAGCCAAAACCTTGGAAAACAGCCTTCCATATAAAAACCTTCAATTACCTTTCTATATAAAAACCTTGTCTTAGGGTTTTCAAGCGTGAACAAATTCTTGAATAAAGCTGGTGTTAAGGTGAAAATAATCTTAAATCTAGGTATTTATAAGGTTTCTTTTCACAATTTTAATGGACAATGCAACTTGATCCTTTCGCTAGTGCGTCAGCTGAAACGACACGATGGACCTAAGTGATTAATTTATTATAAGTGACAATACTTTTTAAAAAAGCATTGAAAAATAATTTTTAGTTCTTTTGGGATGAAAGGTTTTAAAAAAAATCTTTTAGTAGAAACATTTTCGCGATAATAAAAAGAAAACACAAGGATTATATTTTTTTATCGCCAGCATTTGAATAAGATTTTTTCAGTATTTAATAATCCTTACTAGGTGGATCTGGGAGAAACATCTTGGTACAACCTCTCACCGATGTCCCATCGACCCTTTGTAGAGAATCTTAAAGCAGACTCTCCATGTGAGTCTGAGCAAAAGGATCTCAACACGGCTCAACACGCCCGGCGATCTTTGGAGGATCCGAGTTATGCATCGGAGGAGGGATCCCCGAGTGAGACTGGATACGATTCCTCCTACACGGATGCTGAGAGTTGCGAGACGGATGGTTTCTTCACAGATTCCATCGACAGATCATACAATCTCAGCGAAAATTGCAGAGGATCGTCTCCGAGAAGCACCCCCTTCGATGTACAGCAGTATTTTCTGGAAATAACAGACGAGCCGGAAAATTTGTTCCCCGATCACGACGATTACAATTCGCAATATTTTGTAGAAGGATCCACCGATCTCCTTCCTCAAGTCGAAGAGATGAATAGTGGCACTTCAGCTTGTCGAGAGTTCCCAGTAGACGACCTCTGTTTCAAGTTCCGATCGCTCAACGAGCGTGACTCTGGTTTTGACGAAATATGCCATCAGAATGAAGTGGAGGATGCGGTGGAGCTGGAATCGAGTCGTGAGACTACCAGTGCTGCAATGTCGGGTCCCTGCAACGATATTGACGAAATCCTTACAGATGCAGATTTAGAACCCGGGGCTTTTCAAACGTTCGAAGATTTCGAGAGAAGTCTCCGACGACTCGAATCCAATATCAGAAACAGTGAAAGTTACGGAGAGCATTGTCACGCTCAAAATGGGTCAAAACCCAGCAGCGTGGGACCCCGCTTGGATGTAGAGACTTGTGACCCATACATAAGCCCTTGCCACGATGCTCTGGGAACACCTACGCCTCTTAGTCCCGAATTCGAGAACATTTCGATCCACCCTTCAAGCTTGAGCCATGGTTTCAACGTATGGTCCACGCAAGATTATTGTTGTAAACCTAGCAGATTCGATGGGGTAAGTCAACACTATCATATATTTTTACCCCTAACACACTAATGCAGCGATTAAAGTGGCATGGCGCTGTTACATATTGAGTCCAATACCATGCATGTGATTGCTAAAATCTTTTTTTTATTTCTCTTACTTTTGGCATATTTGAAATAAATTGTAATTTCTTATTATAATCGACTATTGTAATTAATAGTTATAATTAAACCGGGTGGTAAGTTAAACTTGAGATACTTCTGGATCCTTAAGGGTTAAAATACCTGAACACACTCGACGTGCATGAGACATGAGTTTTATATACTGCGCTTAAACTGCAAGTATATAGATCTCATAAAATTAGTTAAAAATATAGAAAAAGCATGGAAAATAATAAAATTTAATAAAAAGGGAAAAATTACTTTAAAAAAATAAATATTAAAAATCAGCCAAACAAAATAATAAAAAGATCATCAGCTCCCACGAATTTTTTTAAAAATTCTATTTACTGCATAGATTTTTTAGATTTATTTTATTTTCCTCCCATCATATTGTTGATTTCTAATAAGTAAATAAAATCGTATCTATTTTGTGTTTCTGAAAATGCTTTTAAAAACTATGAAAAAAGAAGAGTTAACCTCAATAAAAGACTAACATAGCCAAGGATGAATTTGCTTCCTGTTGGCCGCAAGAATGCTTCAATTCTATTAAAAAAACTAAGATTTAAATAGTGATTACTCATAAAATGTAAGTAGTATTTAACACAGCAATTAACCCAATGAATGAAGTTCACAAAGTGGCAGAATAATGCAGTTCCCCCTTTCTTTGTTAAAAAATTTTTTATGATGATTTTTTAAACTTAAATGTGTGTAACAGTTGTTCTGGAGAGCTGGAGAGAAGTAAACAACAAAGGATGATGACTGAAGAAAAGTAGAATTGCGTTTTACTATCAATATGTCCCAAAAGATGTCGCCACCACAATATACCGAAAAAGTTTTGAAAACAAATAACTCAAAACCAAGCCATTATGATATGATTAAAAACATGTTAGCTTATTTAATAATACCTTTATTATTAATAATACCTTTATTATTAATTAACTTTTATTTTTTGCTTTGACTCCGTACAATATGCTTTAACTGTTATCTATTATCTTGGAAAAGTTTTCAATAACATTCTAAAAAAAATACTAAATCTTTAGTTCTCGAAAACTTTTTTTGGGTGGGAATACTTTATTTTGTTATTTGAGGTCGACTCCCATGTCATGTCATTAATTACTTAATCTTTTGCAATAACATTTTTTAAAAAAAATTAAATCTTTGGTTAAAAAATAAACATTTGTTTTTTAGGTCCTGAACTGTTTTTAAAAATATAGTAGAGTAAAAAAGTTTTTCAGAGGAAACAAAGATTGTTCTTTTTGAAAAGCGGAATGAGTTGCCATTTAATTTTTATTTAAATTTCATTTTATATTTTTAACATAATCATCTAAAAGGGGGAGAAGATCAAGTGTTTGAGGTATCGATCTTCTTTAAACTGTTCTATGGTAAAGTGCTTAACTTATGTTGTTAAGCTATCAAATCCGGGGAGCCATCTCCTCAGCGGGGGATCAAAATTGTGATGGCATGTCTTCAGATCCTCAGCGATGTGTCCCTGACCGTCGCCAATAGCCCATTGTGAAGCTCCACTATTGCAAGTTTTCACTTTTACAGACATGAAAGCAGAATATATTTCCCTTATCTTTACGTATTCGCGCCAACTTCTATCGCCAAAGCGACACATTTTAGTAATTAGTGTTATTCATTTTCAATTATTTAAGGTATCATTTTTAAATAAGACTAAACAGTGGCAATTGAACGGTAGATTTATTGAATTTCTTAGGAAATATTTGTTCTTTAATGTTTTACATACATTTGTATAATAAAAGCAAATAATTTAATTCCATAACTGAAAATATCGCAATTAAAATTTTTAATGCTTTTAATTATCAAATCAAATACTAAACATATATTAATTTCTATAATTACATGCTGATAAAAATACAAAAACTCAAACAAAATCTAAATGACTTGATAAAAAGCTTTTAAAATTCTGCATAAAACTGAAAATAAATAATTTGTAAATAGTAATTTTTTTAAAGGTTTATAAATGAAGAATATTTCATTTTCTGGTATTACGTCAAATTTGATTTGTTTAAAGTTTAGCTAGTTTTAAAATACTTTTAGCTTTTTCCATTTGGAGTTTTTTCCAACTTTAGTCTTCATTTTTAGTTTTTCCATTTTGTACTGATTGTTTCGGATTTTTTCACTTTTCCTGGAAGTACTAGGTTTTTTCCCGACAAAATGTCAACCCTGTCCTTGGTCAACATTAAATTTAAATAATAAAAAAAATTTCGACACAACTTAAATCACCTATCAGACTAACTATTACTTCTACTTAAAACGTTTTTGACTGATGTTCTCTAATTCATGTAATGCTTTTTAATTAAAACAAGATTAAATCTCTCCTGCATGTGAAAAGTTTTTCCTTTTTATCTTTCCGAGAAGTCCAAAGTCAGGGAGAAATTAAAAAAATCGTGATATATTAAAATGAGTTCGCACGACCGCGGAAATCGTGGATATAAATCGTTACCCTGTGCGATTACCTTTTTCCAATTGTTTCTGTCCAACACATTAGAACAATGCCGAATTTTATTCACTGTGCTGAGAAATTCAACCAACTATCCTCATCAACATTTATGACCAGTTAAATTTTTCTCTCAAATAATTGGTTTAATTGGTCAAAAACGCGAAACAATTCAGTTCAGACGAAAATGCTAATGTTTATTTTAGAATATATAATCTATAATAATAAAATGAAAAGTTTATCTGCGTGTGGATGTGAGTCTTTTAAAATAACCGTTTGGTCTACTATTTAGACAGAGGCTACAAGGGGCGAATTTCATTTTCTATCAATTCATTCTATCAATTTCATTTCATTTTCCTTCGGTAGAGTCGCATAAAAAATTGAATTTTTTCATTGGCTTAGAACTCGCCATTGATAAAAATAAAGACTACGGGCGATTTTCTTTCTTTAAAATATTTTAAGGAATACATCAGTGATATTTGCTAGCTTATAGCTCTCAATTAGAAAAAAAAAAAGAATTTTTTGGAGGTTCTTCAATATTTAATTATTTTTCATTCGCTATGCCAGATAAATGCAATGATCAGCATTTGATCAACATGAACATGATAGAATTGGCGTATTGCATCGCCAAATTAATATTTTCGAAGTTATTGAAAACCGCGTGTTTTTTGTTATGCTGTTAAAATGTGAATCCATGAAACTAATTAATTAAAAATAAACAGTACAAGTGACGTAGTATGGGTTGTTGAAACGTGGCATTTTTTTACGCTAGCAACTGTCCCTTCCAATCTATTTCGAGTAAGCCGCGATAGTACAAATTGAAATAAAAAATAAGCGGTGTGTTAAAAAGAAAAATTAACGGAGAAATGGTAATCATTCGTTTAAGAGAAACTTAAAAAATTGAAACTATTATAATCATCATGATGCTTAATTTTAGTAATAATGAATTCTAAATAAAGTTTTAAAAAATTATGCCATATACCATAAAACAAAATTAATAGAGAAGTAGTACTAAATCGTTTTAGAAAACACTTAATATTCTTATTTTTTTCATTTTCAATATCAACATAGGACACTGGCTAACCCTAACAGTTATGAATCACTGCAAGGAACAAATGATAGCCATAAAAAATTTTTTTGTCGTTCTTAAAACTTTAATTCTTATGTCGTGAGAGTTTTTGTCAAACATTCTCAAGAAATAAATATTAAAAAAAAGACGTGTTATATTTCCCCTCGTCCCGTTTCATATTTTATTAAAGAAATTAATTTTAATATATTCTTTTCGCCGTATATTCTCTGAAATCTCACAAGTCCGACACCAAAGCGTTCAATCCAATAAATGTCTGCTAATAAATCTGGCAGTGTTCGATAGTGAGCTATTGCAATCTATTGGTCGAAATATGAATGCAGAACTTTCTCGAGTCAATATTTAAGTTATCGGCTTGCTTTGCAAAAGAGTCTTCACATATTTGCCTCTTAAGTTTAGAATGAAATGCATTTTTGTCCCCCCCCCTCGAGTGTTATTCCAACATTTACTTTTACTCAAATGGCTTCATGTGTGGGATGTTCTCAATCTGAAGAAAAATAGTCTCGAATGTTCACATAATAATAATATTGCCTCGCTTTTAACACACACCTTAAGGAGAATGCACTTCACTAGATTTTTATTCCTATTTTTTTTTTTTTTTTAAATCAGTTTGTTTGAGTAATAAATACACTTCCACATTGAAAATACTCTAAAAGAAATATTCCCCAACACGTAACTCAAGTTGAAAAGCAATTTATATTTTTGAAAGTCTCTAGATTAAAAACTTCTAAACACCGCCGCTGTTTTGGGTGATCCATGCCTCGTTTCCAAGCCGATCACTGGTGATGTATTGGACTACCGGGCCAGTGGTTGTGGATTCGAATCCCACCTAGGGTATGGGTGTAACTTTCTCTCTGTTTTCTATGTCCTTTCGTCTGTGTGATTAAAAAGAAAAATGCCTAGTTTCCAACTCCCCCCCCCCGAACCGAAATGTAATATCCGACAAGAGTTAGCAAATCCACAAGAACAAAAATTTTTCTTAAATCAGAAAACTCAAAATTTCGAACTTTTAATTAAAAACGTCAAAATTGTTATTACTTTTAGCTTAGTTTTCATATAATTGTTTTAATAAATACATTAAATCTTGATTTAACCCTTTGTTGACGGCATGTACAATGAGTGGGTCAGAATGATTTCATCATGCTAAGCGCCGTAAGGAAAAGGTTAATTTAAAAAATTTAATTAGTTTAAAGAGATAAATCGATAGCGCAAATTTAGGATGGCCAGTGCAGGGCTCCTCCACAATCCAGCAAACTAAGGTCCGGTTAAATCACTGACAAACAACATTCTATACTTTGTCTACGGTAAGAACTCCTCCTGGCACAAAGACCGTCTGCTGCCATGGAAACAAGAATAGCGCATTTCAGGGAGGGTCTTTGGGCTAAAACAATAGAAGATTCTCTCGACTTGAAATGTTACTGTAGTGACTGCCACGGGTTCAGATGAATGAAGTTCTTACTTTAGACCTCAAACTTATGACTTTTGTGTACCCTTTCTAAATTCTTCGTAACGCTGTGTACCACTCATAAAAAAGTGAATGTATTTTTTACTATAAAAAAAATCGCACAAAAGTAAAAAATCACAACTGGCTGTTGATACCACTAATTAATAACTGTTAACTCTGCCAAAAATAGCCAATAGAAAGATACGTAAATTTTCATGGTTAGCTTTATTTTTAAATAAAATTTTTTGAAATTTTCATTTGTTGCAAGATATTTCGCATGAGAACGCGTACCCCCTTTACACTGTCCCCGTACCCCTGGGGGTACCACACTATTGGAAACACTGCTTTAGACAGATAATTTTAGCATAGTATTGTTGCAAAGAGCTCTTCATTTATTGCACATTTGGTTCTTATGGAATAGACACTTGAGAGATTTCAAAATGAATCATGGTTGAGTCCTTCGCTTCAAAGTTCATCCGTAGAATGGGATGATTCTCATCGCGTCAAGAATCTTTTTTGGCGTCCTTTTGCGGACAGATATCAGCCATTTTCTTGCAACACGAATTAGTCTGGAAGTAAGAATAGACTACGGTCTGATAGTTCTTTTGTTAAATATCTAGACTTTAATGGATTTCAAACACTTGATCAGAATCATTAGCTTTGGCATCTTCATATAATAAGTATTGTTAGTCACATTCTCCAAGAATGTTTTTTTTCTTCCTTCGGATTTTTAATTGATGTGAACAAATTCTGTGTTCGTGGAATTGGATAGTTTTAATTGTCAGGTTGTGAACTGAGTTTCCTAAGATTATCACAAGTGAAGTAACTTAAATTTAATTGGTTTAAATAAACGCTTCTGTGGTAGCTTTTCAAGAGGACTCATCAATATGTGAGTCTCGCCGAATCTAAATAGTTTGTAAGAAAATCAATTTGCAATCCAATAAGACAATTGAACTTTTCATCTATTCATTTGATATAATAACATCTGAACCACATTCAATGGAATATCAATTAAGGCTTCCCTCAGTCTTAAATTTATAATAAAAGAATGCATGTTTGGTGCTCAGAGGATAGAACGTTCCAATCAAGTGAACCGGGCTCGAATTCCAGCGACTCACACCCGACTTGCACCGACCACACTGCTGACATAAAATACCGGGCGTGAGTCGTCCCATGCAGTCAGGCTAACCATTGGAGGTTTTCCTTAGCATGCAACGAAAATAGAGGTTCGTCCAATCAAAAAATCCTCCATGAAGACAAACTTTTCATAATAATTCATCCAAGAGAGCTCAGGAGACAGAGCGTTCCAATAAGGTTTGAATCCCAGCGATGGCAGATCGATACGATATGGTTTGCGTCGACCGCAGGAAATATCCTCGGTGGTAGACGGGTTATGGATTAAAGTCCCTTTCAAGTCAGGTTCAATGTGGGAGGTTTTCGTGGTTTTCCTCTCCATGTAACGCAAATGCGTGGGAGGTTAGTTCCATCAAAAGGACCTCCACGAAGGCAAATTTCTCCCAATACTTAACCCAGGAGTTCCTTTGTCTTCTGAATTGGGTGCAAAATGACTAAGCTACTGAGTTGAGCATGAGTAGTCGTAAACCCTAAAATTGGGTCGGCCTTTCAACGACGTTTTTAATATAATATATATGACTATCCAACATAAAAAAAAGATCGATTTTTCAGAGTATAGTAATCACTGACTTTAAATGATGTGATGATGTATTTACGCTTTCATAGAGTTCTGAGACATACATTGGAATAAATAAATAAAAAAGGTTTTTCTAAAATGGCGGATCTCGAAGGTTGCATGAAGATATGAAAGGGAGCGTGATCAGTAACCTAGTAACAGACGACGATTAGAGGGATTGTGTTAATAGCATATTTTAATGCATGCTCTCTCAACGAATTAAACCGGTCAGACTTTCTCTATAGAACCTTGACCTTCGAAAGAGAGTGTACGGCCGGACATTCCCCCGGATAGCGCACACTGACCGGATTTTAACTTCATCTCGTGACTATCTTTACATCGTGTGTTTCTTCTTCTTTTCTTTTTATCAGTGAAAGTGAGTGGAATTATCAGGAATGTTCATGTTTTTTCGTTTTACGAATTCTGTCGACACTGTAAGGCGGGTTCAGCAAGATTTTAATCAGTTTCTTTTTCGAGTGAGAAGATTTTGATCCAAATTTTTGTTCATTTATTTTTCATCTTTTTTCCCCTTGTTTCAAAAAAGTATTGATACCTAAGAACCATCCATTATTACCAGTTAAGAAAATAAAAATAAATAGATTATATATGAGAGTTATAAAAAAGGAGAGAGGGGGGAATGATGGTCTTGGTTTAATTTTTAGATATGGAGGCCCGGAGTCGATATCGGAGATCTTCTCAAATAAACATAGTGCAAAAAAAAGGGGGGGGGGTACAATTTCTTATTCTATTTTTTTCCTCAAAATACTCTTTTTGAATTCTTTTTTTAAGAAATGTAATAATTTTTTTAAAAATAAATAGTTTTCTTAAAAATTGGCTTCCAGAGTACATGTTTTAAAACAAACAATAAAGTGGTATATTAAACAGTTACCACATTTTATTTTAAAGCTTTAGAGTTTTATGCTATAATGAATGTAAGGTTATTGAAAAAAGGAAGTTCCCGTTTTAAAAACAAAGGTAGGAGAAAGCAAGGTTAAAAAGGGGCGTTTTAGGGGAGAGACAAGACATTAAATAGTAATGAACAGAGTTCAAGCACCGCTATTTAATAGAAAATTTTTTGTTTCTTATGATCTGTTTTGAATTCTTCTATAAACTTTTAATTTCCTAAACGAAGAATTTTATTTATTTATTTGAAAATCAGTTAATAACCTACGTAGAAAATAGCAAATATGAATATTTTTTCAATTGAAGCTTCATGGCTTACTCTAAGCTTGCCTGAGCTCAATTTTTTTAAGTTTTAAATTAAAAATTATGGACGGGGGTGAAACAGAATTTGCGGTGAAAAGTTTCTCCCACGGAATTTCGTTCTCTTCAGAGGACGCCGTACAACGGGAGAAACTATTTGTCGCAAATTCTGTTTCACCTCCATTATTCATTTAAAATATAAAAGAAGGAAAAAGTGAGTTGAGGCAAACCTAGAGTAAGCCATGAAGTTTCTTCCACGGAATTTCGTTCTCTTCAGAGGACGCCATACAACGGGAGAAACTATTTGTCGCAAATTCTGTTTCACCTCCATTATTCATTTAAAATATAAAAGAAGGAAAAAGTGAGTTGAGGCAAACCTAGAGTAAGCCATGAAGTTTCTCCCACGGAATTTCGTTCTCTTCAGAGGACGCCGTACAACGGGAGAAACTATTTGTCGCAAATTCTGTTTCACCTCCATTATTCATTTAAAATATAAAAGAAGGAAAAAGTGAGTTGAGGCAAACCTAGAGTAAGCCATGAAGTTTCTCCCACGGAATTTCGTTCTCTTCAGAGGACGCCGTACAACGGGAGAAACTATTTGTCGCAAATTCTGTTTCACCTCCATTATTCATTTAAAATATAAAAGAAGGAAAAAGTGAGTTGAGGCAAACCTAGAGTAAGCCATGAAGTTTCTCCCACGGAATTTCGTTCTCTTCAGAGGACGCCGTACAACGGGAGAAACTATTTGTCGCAAATTCTGTTTCACCTCCATTATTCATTTAAAATATAAAAGAAGGAAAAAGTGAGTTGAGGCAAACCTAGAGTAAGCCATGAAGTTTCTCCCACGGAATTTCGTTCTCTTCAGAGGACGCCGTACAACGGGAGAAACTATTTGTCGCAAATTCTGTTTCACCTCCATTATTCATTTAAAATATAAAAGAAGGAAAAAGTGAGTTGAGGCAAACCTAGAGTAAGCCATGAAGTTTCTCCCACGGAATTTCGTTCTCTTCAGAGGACGCCATACAACGGGAGAAACTATTTGTCGCAAATTCTGTTTCACCTCCATTATTCATTTAAAATATAAAAGAAGGAAAAAGTGAGTTGATGCAAACCTAGAGTAAGCCATGAATTTTCAATGGCTGAAAAAAAAAATACTCCAAAGTATCGAAAATCGAATAAATTATTGGAAGAGAACTTATCTATTGCGTCATCCCAAGTTATCGCCCTATCATTTATTTTTAAAATTTCTTTTTAGTATTTGAAGCTTCAGGTCTTAGGTTTGTCCGAAATAACTTTTTCTATAATTTAAATTACTTACGAAAGAGTTTAAAGAAAGAGTTTAAAGAAAATTTGAGGTTTCAAATGCTGAAATATCATAACATGATTACTTTCTTAGATCTTGCTCTATCATTTCTTTGCATTTCAAAGTTTTTACTCTAGGTTTACCTGAAGTAATTTTTCTATAATTTTTAAATGACCAATGAAGATCACAATTTGTCATAAAACGTTTCTCCCGCCCTTTCCAAGATCTATCTAAATGGATGACACCCAAAGATTGGAATGCGTAAAGAGAGAATTTTTTTTTTTTTTTTTTTCCTGCTTGGGGAAAAGGAAAAAAATCTTCTTTCGCTAAAACATCATCTGGATCAAAAAATTATTCTTATTTCGTCTTCACGTGAATATCGTGTGGAATTCCATCCCGTTATCAACGTTCGAAATGAGAGGGAGAGGGGAAAATAAAAAAGATTAAACATTTATTCTTGTACCTCAGGAATTCGACCCAACTTTCGTGAGACTCGAGAATTTTTGAGAAGAGATTTCTTTGCCAAAATGCATTTATTCATGGTTGATAATTGTAAAACGAAGAATCAATCTCGTCTTACATATCGCCGAAAACACTGGATTCTGGGGTAAAATTAGTAAATGGGTCTCGACTGTCTCAACGAAAATTCGAAGAAAGATTTCGAAAATCAATAGTGTCTGAGAAATAAAAAATAAAAAAGACCCCACGGAATGCAAGAATTTTTGAAAGAACGATATGTGTGAAACGAAATAAATCTCAGTTCTTAAAACAAAATATCTGCTTACATATAGCTGTGGTGCAGGGACAACAAATTTTGATTCGGACCATTACAAAATAAATATTCAGTAATCCTCTGAACAAACAAAGATATGATACGCTGTTTTTGTTTCCTTTTTTGGGCGTGAACATTACACTTTCCCCGTATTTTATAACCGTCGTTGAACAGCCGACCCGATTTTCGGGTTTACGACTACCCATGTTCAACTTCGTAGCCTAGTCATTTTGAACCCAATCCAGAAGACAAGGAATCTCTTGAATCAAGTATTGGAACAAATCTTCCTTCATGGAGGACTTTTTGATGGAACTAACCCTCATTTGCGTTAGAGGAAAAGGTCTGACTGCAAGGTGACTCCGTCTACCATTGACGATATTTTACGTCAGCACGGTGGTCGGGGCGATTCATATCGGTTCGCTGGGAACCCGGCTCATCGGTTTTATTTAAAATCTCGTATCAAATGTAGATGGTGGGTACGACAGTACAACAAAAATAGAGCCCAAAAAAACTTATGTATTTCCATATGATAATGCCTCGTTGAAATCTAATATTTTATTTAAATAAGAACAACTGTTACTTAACAGCTCTATTATAGAACTCATTGGTTTTTGTAAATCTCTTTTTAATTTCCTATTATCTCAAATTATGAAATTGTGTTTTATTTATTGGGAATATGATAATTTTGAGGGTGTTATTTACCTTTATTCCTAAAACTTAACCATGCGTGAAAACTTTTGATCCAAAATCTACTATGTTTTACTTCATTCCACCTGAATATATATATTTACTTCATTCCACCTGAATATATATATATATATATATATATATATATATATATATATATATATATATCAAAATACAAATTTACTATGATTTTTTTTTTTTTTTTTTACTGTGAAAATTGAAATGAAGAGTCATTTTGCAATTGGGGAGAGGAGTAAACGAGCATTAAATTGGGAATGTTGTTTTTTCGTCTTTGATGGAACGAAATTAGAATAGGTTGCTGGGATTAATTTTTGATTACCTTCTACACTAGAGCAGCAATATAAGGATAAACCTTATGCTATTGTATATGTTATTAAAAGGATGAAACATATTTTCTACAAAAATATTTGTTTGATAATATGACCACCACGTAATCTGTTTTTATTGACACAAATTGTAAAAAAAAAAAAAAAAATTAACGAACGTGGTAATCTGTATTTTATGGTAGTTTGTCTCATCCTTCCATAATCTCTCTTACATTGTCTAGACTTAATTTAATTCGAATGGGTTATGTCTAAAGAAAATTACTGTAATCCAATCAACAATGCAGGACAGAAAAATTTCCTATTATATTTTTTTCTTCTTTTTTTTCTCTTCGGGATTATCTTCTTTTTTTTCTCTTCTGGATTATCTTCTTTTTTTTCTTTTCTTTCCAGAACAAAAAAATCATTCGCTAATACTTTAGACAAACATAACTGTTTTCGCCGAATTTACGATTTTATCGCATTAGGCGAGGTGGCGAATTCTTAACCCGAGCCTTGCATTTATATAGTTTTTTTTTTTTTTTTTAATATATACAGTCCCTGGCCAAATTATTAGACGCCATCTAAGTAAAATCTTAGATAATACTATACAGCTTTATTGTTTTTACGCGGTTTGTACTTATTTACTTTCGTGTATGAATTGGTGAAATGAGGCGATATATAATATAAATTTGAGAATGGAATAAATTAGACGATGTATTATATAAATATAGAATATTTATTATATCAAGTATTATATTAGTATAGTATAATAATTAGACACAATTATTAGATGCACTATAGTGTTTTAATAATGACAAGTTTTGCACGAGTTTATAAGCAATCTTTATAAACTCGTATGTATTAAATATATATATTTAAACATACATGTAATGGAGATTTTTCATATACACTTCCCATTTGTATTTTATTTATTCAGGTATTGCCTTACAATGTTAACCCATTGATACAGGAACGGAAACAAATGCAAACTGGTTTCATCCGAGTAAAAGCAATAAAGCTGCACTGATAATTAAGATTTTAGATGGAATCTTAGAGTGCGTATTATAATATAAACTGTATATATAAGAGATTAATTTTCGATATGCATGCTTGGCATTATCATTACATCTTGTGGTTGTTAAAAAACTGTTCGAAATAACGATCAGGTCCGTCGGTGTTTAAATTTCTTGACTTGAAAACGCAGAGAGGCAAATCAAAAAGCGAAACATCATTGAAATGTTAACGATTTCTACAAATGTGTGTCTCGGGAAGATCTAAATGGAAGAAAGCATTTTTTTCTAAGAGAGAGTTTATTTCATTGATCCGCAGCGCATTTGCAACAAATGAGTTCGACAGTTTCGTAAATACAATAGGAAGAAATAAGATTTGGCAATTTTTCGCTTTTCTTTTCGTGGATATGAATAAAATGATTGGAAAATAGAATTATTTCTTCCACGTAAGGGAAAACGCGTGACAAATTTGTGAAAAACGCTGAAAACGTAGCGCTACTACTCTGAATGTGGAAGTCCGACCACAAAACGATGTACCTTCGGCTTTTAAAGAGCCGAAAAAGGTTTAGTAAAATAAACCTTTTTCGGCTCTTTTTATCTTTTGCGAAAATAAAAGTCTGCAATTAAATAGGTTTCAAGTCTCAGACATGCTATAGCAAAACTAAGTGACATCGATTGGCAATATAGTGATAAGACGCTGCTTAAGCGAGCTAGGATGGAAGGCTCGACATCACCCTTACTGTTGAGATTAGCAATCCGCGAACTCATTGGCACAAGGTCCCGAGCCAAGCACGAGCTATGTAAATGATAAGCCATGTTTTCAAATTATTTTCTTTAAAATAAATGTTTTGTTTTTCTTTTTGTGTTAGTGTGTAGCGGAAATTCTCGAAACCAATTTGTAAAGTTTGTAAACAATACATCAAACAGTTCTATGTATTAATATCATCTTTGGAAGAAAAAAAAGTGAGGCTTTCATTTTTTATACAAGCCAAAATTTACTAAAACTCATTTAAATTACTTTATTTGGACATACTATTTTTAAGATTTATTTTGGCTTCTATTTATAGGATGTTTATCAAAATAAGTAAATAAAATAAATAAAAAAAAATAATTCCGATTAAGGTAAAAAAAAAAAAAAACTGTTTTAATCGCATTATTTCTTTTATATAAAAAAAAATCCTAAGTGACCCCTCTGTTAGGGGCGTTTAACTTTACGTTACATTTTATTTTGTTGCGCAAATACCATAAAATTTAAAATGACGATTGTGCGTTGAAATAAAAAATACCATGCGGCTGGTTGAGCAGCTTGCTGAAAAACAACTGAAGAGTCGGAATTTGATTTGGAAAAAACCTTTTTTATTAACGAGCTTCACACATTTATTTTTTTAAAAAAAATTCTGATTTATAAAAAAATTATTAAATTTAAGATGTTTTTTAATGCTTTTTTCTTCACCCATTATTTGCCTTTAATAATGACTATTTATTGACTGTTGTTAGGAAAAAATATAAATCTTCAAATTTATATTGTAATTTTTTTTTATTAAAAAAGAAAAATCAAAGGAGCCAATCGGAACTTTCATGATGTTAACGAGTAAAATTAATTTTCATTTATATCTACATATTTTGTCTCAAATTTCGTCCTAAATTCCTAAATATATTTGTCCTAAATTCTATAAATCCAAAGATTAAAAATTTTTTCACGCATAATTGATTATTTTTCAAATCCAAATAATCGTTCGTTTGGTTACGATTAACATATTAACAAAACGTTCTTAGTATAAATTATGATAATTATATATTTTATTAATAAAATGATCGTTTATTTTTTAAATATTTAAAAAAAAATGTTACGGTGGTGTAAAGACACAAACTACTATTATTATTTTAACCAGTGATCGTTTATTTTATGCATATATTGTCGAATTAATTTACATACCTCAACTATTTAAAATACTTAAATTAACAATGCTTTAATCAAATACAAAATTTAAATAACAAATTATACTAATTAAAAGGCTTTGATTAGTAACAAATAAACTAATTGGCATGGAGAGAACTTACCCATACTGATGTTCATAGTGGAAATTGGTGGACCTCTCTAAAACTAGGTTCCACTCTCTCTGCTACTGCCCTTTTTGTTGTCTTTTTTTGGATCTTTTATACTAAACTTTTTGCTCGATAAAACTATTGCTAAATTCTGGAAAGGTCACATAAGAGATCAAACTTGGACTATAGACTTGTGATTAACCCTTTTCGACACGTATTTCTTAACTTTAATCAAGAGTGTTTATTTGTATTTGCTTAAGTTCTATGTACTAATGGAAGTTTCCACAGTATTTTAAATCTAATCAATTATTTTGCAATTTACGATAAATCTATTTTAAATGTTTTATTGTGATTCTGAATTAAGTGACGATAAGCGTCACATTTTCCTCATGTACAGTAAAAAAAAAGAGAAAAAAAAATTCTTGTTACCTGTATAGGCAAGTATCTTTCCAATATACAATTCTATTGTACCAATTATAAACATAAAAGTAGCATGCATTCATAATAAAATTAAAAAATATTTTTTCTAATAACACAAGAAACACAAAAACAAATATTACTTAAACAAAATGTATATATGTGACACGAGGAAAAGAAGTAAAATAATCATGATAAGTAAATAAATAATAATTAATTATTGTCAAAATTAACAGAGAGATATATCATCGTTTACAACAGGTAATACATGTTGAAATGACTGTAATACCTAAACAAATTATGATTAAAAATGCACCTATCATTTTTAGCATAAAAAATATATTTGATAGAGCAGGAAACGATATAAAACTAAAGAAACCTGAACCAGAAGAATCATCACTTATAAAGGATTTAGTGTAGGTGGAATTAAAATTAATAAGATTGATGCTTGGTTCACTTAAACAAAAGGAAATAAGCTTACAATGCTTCATCTCCCTCGCAACGAGGCATAATTTTTCATCATAGCATTTATGTTCAGCTTGAAATTTAATTATAAATTCTTTTGGCTCAGTTTCTAAAATCAATGATTGTGTATACAAAGTAATTTTCTGTAATTCAACAGACACTGTTCCTGATTGACAGCTAGAATGAGCACTAAATTTTAGTTCACTGAGAATTTGGCAAGAATAACAGCCTTTAGCTGTCACTGGAATTTCAAGAATTTTAGGACAAATTTGAGTCGTTTGAAGAGTAATTTTAAAGTCACTGAAGCTGAGAGACAGTTTAACAGGAGCTGTAGATAAAAGGTCTGATATAAGAGAACCTTTTTCTATTGAGAACAAGTGAAGTTCTCTGGCCGAAGGGAGAGCCTTTTCCTTGGAATTCACTAGTCTTTGTAGACCATCTGGTTTTCTTGAACATCGTAATGTGGTTTCAAAAAAATCACATTGTGTGATTTCAGGATCGAAGATGAAATTTTTTGTATAACTTTCATTGGCTTGGATCTGTCCAACTAGACTTGCCATTGGGACGTGCTGTGGGCTAGTTGGAGTTAGGTAGGCCTCGGAGGGGTCACCTACTCTTATGACAAGGGAATCGGTGAAATGGAGTTGAGGCTGGTTAAGGGAGCCTTGAATTTCTACGAATATACCATCTCTGGTTTGGGTCGAGGATTGAAATGTCAAAAACTCCGAAGTTTTATTTTCGGATCGTTCAATAGCGATAGTATAGGAGCAGTGGTGTCCTGTTATTGAAGGAACTTCATATGAGTGGAGAAGATCAGGAACATAGAAGACTCTGTAAAACAAGCACCCCATCCTAGAAATAATTGTGCAGCCACTTCAAACACTAGACGGGTGACAATTTGTTGTTCCTGGGTATGCCTTGCTTTCATCAGTTAGTGCTTCGAAATCCTTATTAGGTGTGCAATGTGTACCCCAAGCACAATAATAACAGGCCAACTGACTAATGGTTCTTTCATGAACGGGAAATGTAAAATATAATCGTTTTGAAGAAAACTTACACTGCGCAGAGATGAGTTTTAATTTTAAGTGAAAAAGGTTATTTTTATGAGTGTCCTGAAACCACAAACAGGTCTGATACTCAAGATTTTTTTAATGTTATCTCCGCTGTAGTAAAAATAGCACAGCGTTGCTGTCCATCAACTACTTGACAGTTCCGAAGAGATGATGGAATGGCTAGTACAGTCACAGTTGCAAAAAGAGATACAAGCAATAGTAAGGGCAATGTGTTCTGTCTGGCTTGTTGCTGTGCATTATTTTCCAAAAAATCGTGTAAGTTAAGCAACTGACGGCGCGTCGTTGAACCAACTATAGCTCCTCCCAGCAAGAAAAATCGGAAAATACTTTTAAGTAATTTAAAAATGATTAATAAAGTGTAAAGTGATGCTTTAAGAAATGCTGCTAGTCCTTTAAAAATCAGCCTTAAAAATATCAATAGGAGGAGTAGTAATATGGCAAGAACAACGTAAACTGTGTAAGCTATATGACGAGGCCAACACTTAATTTGGAACAAAAATTCCTTGCAAAAAATGCAATTCGTGGAGCGGCAAATGGCTTTTCCTTCTAAAACGATCTCTCCATGGACCGCTTTTCCATCGGTTGATATAAAGATTAAGGTTAATTTTTCCTTAAAAGCTATTAGTTCTGTTGGCAAAATTACGTTTAAATCCTTTTCTACATTAAATATAATTTCATTCCCTGAAATTCTTGCTATTAATTTACCCGGTCCAGGTAAAGAGACCACAGGTTCGTTGAAAATTAGAGTGAGATTATGCTGGATGAATTGTGCGCTCTCAAATTCAAGAGGACGTCTCGATTTCCGACCTATAAAAGGTTTTCGAAATAAGCATACGTCGAAGGTAATCATTGTCGTGTTTAAAATCCAGCGACTAGATTCGAAACGGAGTAGTTCATATGTGACTTTTCTAACAACACATTTGCATGTCGCATGAGGATGGCATGGGAATAAAGAACAGAATTCAGGAGTTCCTGTGCAGTTCTCCGATGAACACTCACAAGGGGATGCTATGGCATCACCTCTCTCCAAGTCTGTTTCTGAACACAAAAAGGACGATATATTGCCATTGTTGTTGGTAGGTCTGGACAGAAACTTTGTAGGTGACGTAAGGGTCCCATCCTGCTGAACTAGTAATGTTTGCGAAGATAGAACACAGTTGTTGCATGAGGTCCGAAGGCATGCCGTTGGTGGCAACTCTAAACTTTCCTCTTCTGTGGAGTTCAAAACTCTGCAACTCTCGTTCACATGAGGCGTTATTTTGCATATTTTGACTCCATATGATTGCACAGAAATAAATGTGACAGCAAGCAGAAAAATGACTGAAATGAAAACAGATATGGGAAGTCTCTCCATTTTCTTAAAAGGGAAATTAAATGTAACTATATATGTTGCTTTTAGTAACTTTTAAAGATTAATCTTTTAATTTACTGAAGCGTAAATTATTGCTCGGATTCAATTTATTCAGTATAGCATATTTTTATGCTTATATATACATGATTGTGATATAATTTTTTTTTTTTTCTTTTACAAAAAAAAGTGATTTTTTTTTTTTTTTTTTTTTTTTTTGTACAAAATTACGTTGTGTATTTTTTTTTTTTTTAAACATTTAATGATAGTATTCATTATAGTAGAATTGTCTGTTTACCACCAATAACTAGATAAGGAGTAACAAATATAATACCTTCGAATGATTTTACATACCATATAATTTTGTTAAGTATCATGAAAAATTATTTTCTTCATAAATAATTGGTTAATATTTTTTTTTTTTTTTAATGCAGGTAAATGTAGAATAAGTTTCTTTTAGGGAAAAAAAAAATCTTTTAGGATATGTCTTCATTCATTTATTTATTTGTTAGAAATTATAAGTAATTATTTATGCATTAATATCTCTTAAATAGCAAAATTATTTACAAAATGCCAGTATTTAATCAATTCGAAATACCTATGATAATCCACTAAAGTGTAAAAGAACCTGCAATTACGCCTGCGCAATACATCTCTACAAACAGTAAAGGAGATTATCATTCTTGATCACGGATAAGTTAGGCCTTTACTTATTCACAACCAACGAAAGTATTTACGAGTATATATTTAATTATTCTTTAATTAATGAATGTTACCATATTTTTCAGTATACCTTTGTAAATAACGTTTGTTTGCATTTAATTTTAGGTATTTATTTATTTAAATTAGTACGTTCGATAGTAAACGCGCGTCTTGTGAGGTTTGTAAAACAATGTATTGACAGAATCAGGTGGGTGTGGATCCAAAAATTTATTTGCTATGGCATCGGATATCTTATCCACTATATTCTTATCCTCTTGATTTTTATCACCAGTAATTGCCCAATTTAACAATCTATCAGCGATCAAATGGTTTTGACTAGTGGTAGTCCTTACTTCACCTACCTTATTTGTTCTCGACCGCAAATTATATCGGCTCTGAGTTGGCTTATCTACAGGGACTGTTTTGTCACTTATCGCTACCTTGGCGTTAGAAGTATTAGTGTTTGACGAACGTTTTTGCAGCATATGATAAGAAGTGGGACAGTAATCGTCAGTTTCGTTTTCTTCATAAAACAAATTCGGTACAACATTTTTATGTGTTACTGATATATCCACGTCTGACTTCTGCGGAATTTTCTGAGTATCCGATAATAATAAGTCAGGTCGACGTTCTTCATATGCAAACATTCTATCCACATGTATCCGCATTGGTTTCGTGCGGGGTTTATTAATGTCTACTATAGAATAATTTAAATCAGAATGTTTTTGAATTACTCGATACGGGCCTGAAAATTTTTTTGAAAATGCTCGCCCTGTTGATTGATTTGTAGCTGGTGTGTAAAGATAAACCTTTTGTCCTACGTGAAATGACTTTTCCTTTGCTACATTTTGACGAATTCTACTCTGCTTTTCCGCTGACAATTCGAGGTTTTTATATACATTACGATAAACAAATTTCATTTTTGATAAATTTTCCTCGATGTAATTGTCACAAGGAAAGTAATGAATATTAGGTTTTTCTTCCAATAAATGGAAAGGTAAAATAAGATCACGATTAAACATAAGAAATGAAGGTTTCTCATGAGTAGTGTCGTGATAAGAGTTGTTATAAATATAACTATAGTAGTCTAAATATGTATCCCAATTAGAAGTTGTTTCAGAGAGACAAGTCAAGCTCGTTTTAATACTTTTATTTATTCTCTCTGATTGACTGTTAGTCTGTGGTCTATAGGGGGTAGTTTTCAATTTATGAATTTGTAGTTGTCGCGAGAGTTCATTAAAAAGATGACTCTGGAAATTCGTTCCTAAATCAGTTAAAATAGAATTTGGAATACCGAAAATTATGATAAATTTCATGAGTTTATCAGCGATAGTTTCAGCAGTAATGTTTTTTAGAGCGTACAATGTACTATATTTCGTAAAATGATCAATTATAGTTAATACATATTTATTCCCTGTAATAGACATTGGTAATGGTCCTAATATATCTAAGCTCACAAGATCCATAGGTTGAGAAGGTGTTACAAAATTTTGAATAGGAGATTTAGTTATTGTAAAGCCCTTTCTTTCAATACATAATTTACATGAATTGGAAAAGTTTTTAATATCACTATACATTCCCGACCAATAATATTTTTCCCTAATGGAACGGTAATTTTTAGAAAATGCAAAATGTACAGTTTCACAACCCTCCAATATATGTGGTATTAAACTTTGAGGTATTACTATTTGTTCATAATAATCATCTCTTGGTGCATGTTTGTTTCTATTAGTAATTCTTTTAAGCAAACCTTTGTCTAAAAAATAATTTTCATACTGTGATTTACAATTTGCACTTTTCCCTTCCAAGTAATCTATAATAGGTATTAAAAAAGAATCTTTTCTTTGCTCATTTTTAATTTTTTCTATGTCCGGTACATCAATTTTTACAACATTAATGGTTTCATCTATATCTCTACTTAAAAGATCACCTAAGAAATTGTCAGAACCTTTTATGTGCTCAAAATCAAAATGGTAATTAGAAAGTTCTAACAGCCAACGTGAAAGTTTACTCGCTGGAGAATCTAATTTTACTAAATAATTTAGAGCTTTGCAATCTGAGAGTATAGTAAATTTTCTGCCATAGAGAAAAATTTTAAAGTGTCGTACCGCAAGTAAAATTGCATAGGCTTCAAGATGCATCGCGGGCCATTTTTTCTCGTGGGGTTTTAATTTATAAGAGAAATAACTTATTGGACGTAAAATCCCATTTTCATCTTTTTGAAGAAGAGCAGTGCCTACTGCAATCGCTGACGCATCTGTATTCAAGTAAAACATCTCTTCAAAATTAGGGTGTTTAAGCATGACATCTGATAATAGTTTGGATTTAATTATTTCAAATGCTTTTTGTGCAGAGGAATTCCATTTAAACTTATGTTTGTTTTTAGTTAAATCAGTTAAAGGTGCTACCACTTCAGAAAAATTTTCTATAAAATCACGATAATAATTTGCTAGTCCAAGGAAACGCCTTAATTTGCGTAATGTACTAGGAACTGGAAAATGTTTTATGGAATTAAGATTATCCGGTAGAGGCTTTATACCTTCCTTATCAACTATATGTCCGAGATATCGGATGCTTGTTTGGAGAAAGTGGCATTTCTTTGGGTTTAAGGTTAACCCATAATGACGAAAGCGTTCAAATACCAGTCTTAATTTTCGTAGAGACTCTGAAATTGTTTGAGAGGGTACCATAACATCATCGATATATGCTGAAATGTTTTCTGATTGGAGTCCATTAAGGATTTTGTCAGCCGTTTCTTGAAAGACTTGTGCAGAATTTTTCATCCCGAAACTTAAATAGTTATATTGAAAATTTCCGTACGGACTTGAAAAAGCTGTTAAATGTTTATCTTCGTCACGCAATTTAATTTGGTGAAAACTAGAATTTGCATCCAAGGTACTAAAATAATTTGAACCTCGTAAAGAGTTTAGAATGTCAGAAATTAATGGTAATTTATAAGTTGAAGAAATTGTAATTTGATTTAGTTTACGATAATCAATAACTAAACGCCATTGATTTTCCTCCTTCTTTCGCACCAAAATTAAAGGAAAGCTATATCTACTATTTGTTTTCTCTATTATTCCTGCATTTTCTAATTCTGAAATTTGATTCTTAAGTGTATTTCGCAAAGATACAGGTACAGGAAAAGGTCTACACTGAATCGGGTTAGAATTAGTAATTTCTATTGGAGGAGCTTCTAATGTGCATTTTCCTATAGTTTTTAAAGACGTGCTAAAAATATCCGCAAATTCAACAAGTAGTTGAGATAATTCCTCTTTAGCTTTATTTGGAACCCCAGACATATTAAAATCATCTAATTTAAATTCTTTCCTTCGAATGTCAGCTATAGATTCATTTGCCTCAAGTTTAATTTCAGAATTTATCTGGGCCACTTTCATATTTTTATTTAGGTGTAAATTATTCTGTGAAAGGTTATTTACTATCAATGGAATGTGACCATTTTGATCAACTTTACACAATGAGTTATGCATTTCAATCTTATAATTAGAATTCATTGGAGTTAGCAGTACCGAACTTCCCGGTTGAATTTTCTTATCTGATTTGATTTTTACAACAACCGATTCATTAGGCTTGAGTTTAATCTTTCTAACAAGTTTTCCTATAGTTTCCTTGATTAATACATTTATTTTGTGAATTTCGAATTTATATATTTGAGATGGTAAATCATTGAAAGTTACAATTTTATCCACAAAATTTATTTTGCAGTGAAATGAGGAAAGAAAATCAATTCCTAAAATTATGTCGTAATCTTGAGCTAGGTTAGAATAGGTGACTAAAAAATCATGTCGGAAGATTTTGTCATTAATTGAAAGTGGTAAGGTAACATTCGAATAAGATTTTATTTCGCTTCCACTTAAAGTAGTTATTTTGATATTTGAATTAAAAGGTTTATACTTTATCAATTTTGAATTTACTTTCTTTAATATTTTATCACTTAACAGAGATACACTTGCTCCCGAATCTAAAAGTGCATAACATTTAAGGTTTCCGATTTCCAATTGAATGACTGGCAATGCGCAATTCTGACCTTATTTATAAGATAAAGTATTTTGAGTGTTACCCTTTAAAGTTTGAGGGATTCGTTGGGACTTTATCGATCCCTTTGAAAGTTTAAATATCTTTGTTTTGGTACGGTAGATCTGTTATCTGTTAAACGGGGATTTTGGTTTATTGACCTCGTATGATAAGAATTAGAAGCGTTCAAAATCATGTTGCTTTGATTTGTTCTGTAATTATTTCTATTGCGGGGGAAAGTATCCCTATTATTTGACAAAGGATTACTTTTGTTCCTACTGTGTTGAAACCAACATTGAGCTGAAAGATGATTCCGACGACCGCAGTGCATACAACATAGATTTCTTTGAGTTTTTTGTTGGGGCATTCTCCTATTTCTATCATCAAAATTTATTTTCTCTAATTGTTTGGAAAGAGTATTTATCATATTATTCGATATTTCAGTTTGTTTGTTAAGAAATTCTGTCATTTTCTTTTCAATCGCCGTTTCGGGCTCTGTTACTACATTGTTTACTACCTCAAGTTCCGATGTGAATTTAATGTTAACCTCATCCAGTAAAGCATTTTCAACAGCTTCATTGAATGTTTTTGGGTTACGACTCAAAGCCAATCGCTTAAGTGATGGCTGGAGACCTTCTAAGAATTTTGCCAGTTTAGTTTGGTCGACTATAGTATCTGCATTTTCCTTAGATGAATTTTCAAGACCAAAATAGTAAATTGTTAAATTTGATAACCTTGAAGAGTAACTTCGAATTGATTCACCTGGATTTTGTCTGCAATTAGAAAATTGTTGTTGGCGGTGCAAAAGAGTAGATTTCTTTTCAAAAAATTTTGAAAATTTATTCTTAATGTTTTCATATTTCTTTTCATTTAGGAGTTCGGGATCATCTATAAAAAATTGTAATGCTGGGCCTTTTAGTTTACTTTTCATAACCGCGATATGTTCTGCATCATTCCATTCAGCTATAGTACCTACCTCTTCAAGATTTGTAAAAAAATATGCAACATTAGAAAATATTTCTCCGTCAAAGATGTTAACTAGATTTTGATAACCGGCTATTTTATTAGGATTTGGGGTTTCTGCCATTTTTAATACACTAGTAAGTGAAATTTGTCAACAACATTTAAAGTACTAAACACTTAGAAATATTTACACTTGCATTGTTAATGCATAATTACAACGAAAAATTAAATTACCTGACGATATAAAATCATTCGAAAATAAATAACTGATTGCATATTACCATAAAGAGGAAAAAAAAAATTTTTTTTAATTTTTTTTTTGGAAGCGCCATATTGTTACACGGCACCATATTGTTACGGTGGTGTAAAGACACAAACTACTATTATTATTTTAACCAGTGATCGTTTATTTTATGCATATATTGTCGAATTAATTTACATACCTCAACTATTTAAAATACTTAAATTAACAATGCTTTAATCAAATACAAAATTTAAATAACAAATTATACTAATTAAAAGGCTTTGATTAGTAACAAATAAACTAATTGGCATGGAGAGAACTTACCCATACTGATGTTCATAGTGGAAATTGGTGGACCTCTCTAAAACTAGGTTCCACTCTCTCTGCTACTGCCCTTTTTGTTGTCTTTTTTTGGATCTTTTATACTAAACTTTTTGCTCGATAAAACTATTGCTAAATTCTGGAAAGGTCACATAAGAGATCAAACTTGGACTATAGACTTGTGATTAACCCTTTCCGACACGTATTTCTTAACTTTAATCAAGAGTGTTTATTTGTATTTGCTTAAGTTCTATGTACTAATGGAAGTTTCCACAGTATTTTAAATCTAATCAATTATTTTGCAATTTACGATAAATCTATTTTAAATGTTTTATTGTGATTCTGAATTAAGTGACGATAAGCGTCACAAAAAACTGAGTTGTATTTTGAGTGGGCAGGGGGTGAAGCATCTAATTATTTCATGAAAATGTTAAAATAAAGTTGAATTTCGTTAGGTAAAATGAAGGTATGTGTCATTATTGCAACCTGATGCGAGTTTATGCAAATTAATTCACTGATATGTAAGGTTTTCAATTCATTGATTTAAAAAGATAATGTTGTGTAATGGATTGTTGAAAAAGGATATTTTCAAAATACATTTTTAACTGTAAAATATCACAAGATAATTGTATGAAGTACGAAACTAATGAGGCAAATAATATAAATTGAAATACAAATTATAAAAATTAAGATATTATTAATGAGAAACGTTACGGATGGTTTAAAAAAACAATTAAGGTTGAAAGTAATTTACGAATTTTTTTTAAATATAAAGTGGAAATTCTTTGTTCAAGTAAACCTTGTAAAGACATGATACGCTATGCTTCCAAAAATATAAAAGCTTTTTTTATTTTTATTATTATTATTTTTTTATCATTTCTGCATGTCTTTTCATTAACAATAAAAGGGGCAATGTATTTATATTCATTTAATTAACTCCATAAAATATCAGTTGAACATTAAATACAAATTTAATTTTGATAGAAAGAATTGCTTGCATTCCCCCCCCCCCCCCCCCCCCAGTGACATTAGAACACAGAATTGGAACATATTGGTGACGAGCCAGAAATATAATTGCTTTTTAAAGAACTTTTCTGAATTTTGGTAATTTTCTTTTAAAATGCATTCATAAGGTATCAAGCTTATTTATTTCATATATGCAAAACATAAAAAATGACAAGTACAGGTTTGTTTATTTACGCAGAAACAATGGAATGGAAAGGCGAGTCAAATTGGCGAGAAAGTATTGGCGACGGTAACCCTGCACCGCCGATAAAGAACGAGGGAGCAAAATGCTTTCGGGTTTCAGTTGTCAAAATCGTCATGGCGTCGCTAACGTGCCGTATTCAATACTTGAATGATATTGATCCTTTTTCGGCATCTACTAATTTTCCAGAGCCAGCACGGCCACCACAATATATGTTTAATGTAAACATTCCATTGATAAATCAAATCGCTGGAATACACCGAACATTGAAAGCACCTCATAAGGTAAACAAAGTTTATTTTCTCTCATACCTACCTGTTCGTTTGTTTCTATCTAAACTGCTTTAACCATACTTTTCATATACCGGTTTTTAAACTTTGCTGGGAAATAAAAAAGAATGTATTTATTATTTTATTTTTTTCTGTGTGAAGTTTTTCTAATGTTTTCTCAAGACCTTCGAAAAAGATATTATCTTTTCTGACAATAATGGCGTAAAAAATGTTATTCTATTTACAAATACAAATGATTAAAACTAATATTAAGTTAATTTTTATCTCATTTTTATTCCTGATGGTCAGATATATATATCCGGGGGTCAAATATGTACGAACGTTTTTAAGTTTGTTTTTTTTTATATATAAATAACTCTTACTAAAACACAAGTGAAAAATATATCTCTTTGCTAATATTACTCTATGATTTGAAAATAAATATTTATACTTTAAATTAAATATATTATGTTAATTATATAACTAATATTTATTGTAATAATATTCGTTATGGTATGTTTAGCTATTTCAAAGCAATTTTTAATAATAATTTTGATGTTTGTATATGTGAGAAGTATAAGAAGTGGTCGAATATTTTTTTTTCAATGCAAGTGATTGCAACCAAAATAAAAATCGTTTGCAGTTTTTGTTGATAAATAAATAAGAACTCTTTTAGATGACTTTTGAACTAATCTGTCAACAAAATACAATAACTAAATTATTCCTCCATTTTCTTTGAGCAGAAAAAGAAAAAATCATAGAACATATTTATGAAGGATAACAACAAAAAAAATCCTTTGTATTGATAAAAAATAAGAACTCTTTAAATTGACTTCATAACTTATTTATGGGAACTGAGTGATAAATAAGAGTGTTTATAGCTTTCTTTTAGTAGCATTAAAGGTAATTTATTTCGAAAGTCATTCATTTTAATATTACTTAAAAAGTTCATATGTAGTTGATGCTTTGCGAAGTTAAGCATTTATTTTATAAATTAAATTTCTATTCGCTATAAATCGTGAAATTTTCAAACTATAAATTGACTTTACAATCATGTCATTTAGAAAATTTTATAAAGCTGTTCATTTTTTGTATTTAGTTTTTGTTCAGACACAAAAATAAAATACAAATTGGAAAAACCCAAAGAAACATATTAAGGAAATAAACAACTACTAGATAGAAACAAGTTAAAAGTTTTTCTAATTTGTGCTAGTAACTTCCAAAATCAAACAAGGAATTAGTTAGAATGTTTTGATTGGATGTAAACACTTAAAGGCTTTCAACCACCATTTACTGTCAAGCAATATTTTACTTTTTTTTTTTTTTGCATTAATTGTAAATATTATCTTTTGAATGAAAGATTATTATCAAAAATTTTTTTTTTTCAAGAAAAGATAAGAATAATCATTATTTTTTTTCCTTTTACATTAGTTGAGACTGTAACATGTTCTCCTGTTGAAATAGTAAGCTTTATTTTTTTGTTTTCGTAAACAAAAATCTCAAGAGATATTGCAAAATTAAATAAAACGATCATAATGGGGTATGCAAATGATAATGCCTAATCACGTGCTATAAATCAGATTTAATTGGATACCTGCAAGCGACGTTACGTGTGTGTGTCGATCCTTATTGGCTTCTGAATCGACACATGCCATGATTTACCTAAGATGACGTCACATGTAAGCATCTCATCAATAACGACTCTCATTATTTTTTACTCATTTCATTCTCGCCACTTACACTATTAATCAATTTATTATTATTTCTTTCTTTAAATAAAATCTTTTCATTTTGTTAGATTTTTCATAATGTAGCTTTTCTTTGTTTTCGAAAAATGAATTGTCTAATAACGAGCAGAAAAAAATTGCTTTTCTCATGAATAAGTATGTAATTATAGTATGTTTGCTCCACGGCAATTCTCATCACAACATTTCTGCATTCAATGAAATATTCTTTATGAGATAAAATAAGCCATTTTTTCTTTGTTTTTGAAATAAAAAGTTGTTGAAAGCGAGTAAAGAAAAGATTGAACGTTGAAATTTACATGTCAGTTAATGCTTAAATATAGTTTATATTTCTGAATGGTAATTGTCATTCATTTTCATTATTGAAGCAATTTTTTGGGGGAATTAAATGAAATATTCTCTATTTCATAAAATGAACTTTTTTTTTCTTTCTTGAAAGAAAAATGATTAGCCAAAGAAAAAGACGTAGTTTTTCTCTCTCGTTCACATAAGAGGAGAATTCGTCCTTGCGACCATTTTTTTCAATGTTTTGACAGCGTTGTCTCTATTTGTGTTTCCTCTCTCTCTTTATTCGTCATACTTTCTCCCCTAAATGTTCTCTCCACCGCATTGCTTTTTTCAAACTGTCTGTAGCTTTTGTTCTAAAAGAAATGGTTACGGAATGTGAAGGATAAAAAAACCTTCTCACCGCTATTGAAATATGAATTTGTTTCTGATGAAATATGTGCTATTCCTAAATGCCATATAACTTTTAAACCATTTAACGTTAAATAATAAGAATTTTTTTTATTTTGTTTTTTTTAATTTTTTTTTTTACCAAATGGTTACAGTTTGTGGTCTGAATTTTAGAAAAAATGGACGCTGCTTAGTTATCAAAAAATGTTTTGTTTGGTATGATTCTGTTTTCATTTAAACATTGTTGGGGAGATTTCCGTATTGTGATCTGTGGCAGAATTATCGCCAAGTCTTGGCAATTTCCGGGCAGCGACCTGCGAGAAACTAAAAGAAAGAAAAAAGAAAGAAAGAAAAATATCACAGAAAAGGACCAACTTGAAACGCATAATTGTAGCTACTCTCGGGCTAGCATCTATATGTTTTTTTTTCTTTTTTTTTTCCAAGTTTAAAATTTATTTGGCATCATGGCGATTGTAGTAGGAGCGACATATACGGAAATATTCTCACATTGTTTACTGAACATGCTAAAACATCTAGGTTATTTACTGCTAGCTTTTTTCTCTTTACCGAATTTCTGCACATATTTAAAAGCTTTTTTTTTTTAATCGTTACTGTTTTCAATATCTTGCAAAAAAAGGTTTTTAAGTTAAGTCATAAAATAATTCGTTTGATGGGATTTTGTTTTTATTTATACTATAAGTAAATAAAAAAAATGCTCGAAACATTTAATAACAATTACTGTTAAAATAGTGTCCATTTTTTTTTCTTCTCCTTTTCAGAGTTTTTTCAGATTGTTACAAACCTGGGGTTCGTAAATATTAGGAATTAGTTAGATAATTAAATACGTTTCAGAGTAAAAAGCACTCTTCTTTATTATTAAACATTTCTTAAGGAACCGGTTTAAATGAATCCTTTTGTTTTAGAGACTTTACGATAATGCATTTTCAATGATTTGGGTCAGATTTTCACTATTCTAAAGGAATTTGAAGTGACAATTATATTTCTTTGGAAAAATTGTGTACGTAATACTTGTGCACGTGATACCATAAAAAGACTAAAATTATTTTAAAGTTACGAATGCATTGTTATTAAATTTAAGATGTAGAGTTAAGATCACTGAAAATAGGATCTTGTATATATAATCTCGGAAATATTTCTATAATCTTTTTGTATTTAAATAAATGATGGTTTTTTCAAAAATAAATCCAATTTAAATGAATCCATTTTGTAATGATCACATCAGCTAAAAAAAGGATACATCTTGGAAATCTCTATTCATGATTCCAGAGGTTTCGTCATTTCTCTCTTGTCTGCTTTCATTTTGCTTTATACCAATTGCTAGTCCTTAATGTAATTATAAATTTAGCTTTAAAAAAAGTATAATACTTTTGAACCCTTCTGTAATAAAATTATATTAAAACAGGTTTTTCCCTTCCATTTAATTTATTTATTGTTTCTAAACATAAATTGCTTACATCTTTTATAATTTATAAATTGCTTTTGTAATTTATAAATTTTAAATAAATCATTGAACTATATTTGTTTAACTATCTTTTAAAGAAAATTAAATCATGGTATGTTTAGGCATAGATAGATAAATATTTAAAAAATATGTTTTGACAATTCCTTCCATTTAATTTAATTTATTTGTTTATTGTTTCTGCACATAAATGACTTAACATCTTTTAATTTATAAATTTTAAATAAATATTTCAACTATGTTTGTTTAAACATCTTTTATCGAAGGAAAATTTTGATAAATTGAATTATTGTATGTTTAGATAAATAAATATTTAAAAAATTATTTTTTGAAAAATAATGAATGAATTTCTTGCGCCACGAGCGAGAAAACAATTTCTGTTTATTCATAAGTTCTTTGCTTTTTTGAAATAAACCCAAAATTTAACAAGTAAACACAAAACTTTTTTTCTTATTAACAACTTTTATAAATTTTCTTTTCTTTTATTGTATGGCATTTGAGGTTAAAAAATCAGCAATAAAGTCAAATATTCTGTAAGTATACAATATGATGATCACATATTCCAAATTTTTTCATTGTAAATAATTATTTTTAAAAACAATATGTTAAACGACAGCAACAAGAAAATTTAATAATTTCTCTGAAATACTTTCAAGTTCTAAGCAAGATAATATTTTTATATACACATAAGTCAGACGATAAATGATGACATGCATAAATCACATGGTATGATCCACTTTTCTTACAGGAAGACCGAGATTTTCTTTATTGTCATCTGCATAAAATAAAAGTTCTAAAAGTACATTTCATTTTTATCCCTGTAGAATCGTGAATTTAATGTGCGTAGCCAATTCTGTATAAATACAATATTTTATAACCGTCGTTGAACAGCAGACCCAATATTTTGGGTTTACGACTACTTCATGTTCAACTCCGTAGCCTTGTCACTTTGAACCCTATCCAGAAGACAAGGGAACTCCTGGATCAAGTATTGGGAGAAATTTGCCTTCGTGGAGAACTTTTTGATGAGACTAACCCACATTTGCGTTACATGGAGAGGAAGAACACGAGAATCTCCCACGGTTAACAGCCACACGGGAAGGGGATTCTATCCCACGATCCGTCTACCACTGAGGATGAGGATCACGTCAGCACTGTGGTCGGTGCAAGCCGGATGCAGATTCGTATCGACTTGCCATCGCCAGGATTAGAACCCGGGTCACCTCATTGGAAGGCGAACGCTCGATCCCCTGAGCCATCGTGGCTCTATGAGTCTGTTTATGGTGAAGGGAAAAAAAATGATTTTTGCAATTGTGGAGTTGGGTAAGCGAAGTGAGCAGGGGGGCAGAGCCCCCTAATAAGTGTAAGGCACTCAACCCCTGGGTCTTTTTTTTTTTTTTTTTTTTTTTTTTAAATTTTGAGGAAGAAAAAAAAAAAAAAAACTGTGAAAAACACTCCAATAAAGCGATTGTTATTTGAAATCATTTTTTGAGGATCACTTAGAAAACTTCCATTTTATCGGAATGACAACGTGAATTACGTTTTCTTAAAACCGGATTCGATACCGTCTGTAATTCTGAAGGCTTTTAACGGTTAACAAGACATTATTTATTAATACGTGCCATAAAATCTCATCAACTCTCGACTTCAAAAAGTCGTAAAATTCCTTTTGTGATTATCGGGGGGATTCCTTCTCTTCCACCCTATTTGGACCAAAGCTGCAGGCAGCCCGGCTAGTTGGTTAAAACAATTCTTTATTTTTTTTTTTTTTTTTTTTTTTTTTTGCGCTGTTCGAGGAAGGTTGGAATTTCTAATTCTTGTCATTTGGAACGTCAGAGTGGCGCCCCATTAGGAAATGTTCTCCTATTTATTCTATCTGTAAAAGTCACGCCCCATCCATTGCAGTGGAGGTCAGAGGTTGACCGAGATATCCGCCGCGTATTCTTTTTTTTTTCTTTTTTTTTTTTTTCCGAATGGAAATGACACGAATGCGGCTAATTATTAAGTTTTTAATGCACCCCTCCCCCCGATTTTTTTTTTTTTTTTTAAATAAGAATTTGGCCAGCTTATGTGGCTAAAACCACACTTTGTTGAATCCTCCCTTAGCTTTACATCAGTTGTTGCCCTCGTGTGTAAGTGTTCATTCGTACTTTTTTCGTCTCCATCGATGGAAATTCTTTCCTTATTTTATTTTCTTTGTAAAAAAAAAAAAGAGGGGGGGGGATGAAAATTTTTTTACGTCATCAAATGAAGGAAATCGTCTTATTTCTGGAAGGTTTGCAATAATGGGACCTCTGCTTACATCATCCCGTAAGATTTATGGACGCCCTATTCTAATGTAACACTATCTAGAATTCGTTGCACATCTAATACGGTCGTCGAGAAAGGTTTTACACAGTGGTAATAAAACAAGTAATATAAAAAAAAGAATTTTTAAAGTCAATTCTTACTTAGATCAACAAAGAAAAAAAAAAATTTTTTCGTTATTTTTAATTAAATAATTAAAATATTTTCTCCTATATAAAACTATAATTAATGAATTACATTTAATGAATAAATTAATATATTAAAAAACTGTATAAGAATCAAGCGCCATTAACCACAAGTTTTAAAAAAATGCATTTGAACTTGAGTGAATGAATAAAAAGCATTTTATGAACGATTGAAAATGTGAACAATTATATAGGGAGAGTGTGTAAACTAATAGGAATTGAAAAAAAAAATTTTAACTTTGCCCAAACATGTCTGTAAGGTATGGGCAAGCGCTGAACTTATAATTGAAGGGTTGATAATTTGAAGGGTCGGATTTTTCAGAAGAAGAAAAAAAAAGGGAAAACATATTCATATGTACCATATATATTTAGATGTACATATTCATATGTACAGGTCATGCTCGGTATCATTTTTGAAATTTAGTTAAATTTCACGTATAACAATGAAAAACCATTCAATTCAATATAGCGTATATTAAAGTTATAATATGAATGAATGAATTATTCATGATATAATATCTCCAATACGTAGTATCTGCCCAATTTAGAATCATGAACTATTCTTTATTATAAGTATTCTTTTGTGTATGTTTCTTCGTAACATCACACATTTTAAGAATACAAGCATTATGTAGGGTCCACTATAAGTAGAGTTTTCTGGTATTGTGGTTTTTAAAATTCGTTAGAAGAAAATTAGATATGCGGGAATCGTAATAGATTTTATTTTTTTCATGTATATTTAGATGTACCATGTATATTTTAGCATTATTGTATATTTAGATGTACCATGTACATATTCATATGTACAGGTCATGCTCGGTATCATTTTTGAAATTTAGTTAAATTTCACGTATAACAATGAAAAACCATTCAATTCAATATAGCGTATATTAAAGTTATAATATGAATGAATGAATTATTCATGATATAATATCTCCAATACGTAGTATCTGCCCAATTTAGAATCATGAACTATTCTTTATTATAAGTATTCTTTTGTGTATGTTTCTTCGTAACATCACACATTTTATGAATACAAGCATTATGTAGGGTCCACTATAAGTAGAGTTTTCTGGTATTGTGGTTTTTAAAATTCGTTAGAAGAAAATTAGATATGCGGGAATCGTAATAGATTTTATTTTTTTCATGTATATTTAGATGTACCATGTATATTTTAGCATTATTGTATATTTAGATGTACCATGTACATATTCATATGTACAGGTCATGCTCGGTATCATTTTTGAAATTTAGTTAAATTTCACGTATAACAATGAAAAACCATTCAATTCAATATAGCGTATATTAAAGTTATAATATGAATGAATGAATTATTCATGATATAATATCTCCAATACGTAGTATCTGCCCAATTTAGAATCATGAACTATTCTTTATTATAAGTATTCTTTTGTGTATGTTTCTTCGTAACATCACACATTTTATGAATACAAGCATTATGTAGGGTCCACTATAAGTAGAGTTTTCTGGTATTGTGGTTTTTAAAATTCGTTAGAAGAAAATTAGATATGCGGGAATCGTAATAGATTTTATTTTTTTCATGTATATTTAGATGTACCATGTATATTTTAGCATTATTGTATATTTAGATGTACCATGTACATATTCATATGTACAGGTCATGCTCGGTATCATTTTTGAAATTTAGTTAAATTTCACGTATAACAATGAAAAACCATTCAATTCAATATAGCGTATATTAAAGTTATAATATGAATGAATGAATTATTCATGATATAATATCTCCAATACGTAGTATCTGCCCAATTTAGAATCATGAACTATTCTTTATTATAAGTATTCTTTTGTGTATGTTTCTTCGTAACATCACACATTTTATGAATACAAGCATTATGTAGGGTCCACTATAAGTAGAGTTTTCTGGTATTGTGGTTTTTAAAATTCGTTAGAAGAAAATTAGATATGCGGGAATCGTAATAGATTTTATTTTTTTCATGTATATTTAGATGTACCATGTATATTTTAGCATTATTGTATATTTAGATGTACCATGTACATATTCATATGTACAGGTCATGCTCGGTATCATTTTTGAAATTTAGTTAAATTTCACGTATAACAATGAAAAACCATTCAATTCAATATAGCGTATATTAAAGTTATAATATGAATGAATGAATTATTCATGATATAATATCTCCAATACGTAGTATCTGCCCAATTTAGAATCATGAACTATTCTTTATTATAAGTATTCTTTTGTGTATGTTTCTTCGTAACATCACACATTTTATGAATACAAGCATTATGTAGGGTCCACTATAAGTAGAGTTTTCTGGTATTGTGGTTTTTAAAATTCGTTAGAAGAAAATTAGATATGCGGGAATCGTAATAGATTTTATTTTTTTCATGTATATTTAGATGTACCATGTATATTTTAGCATTATTGTATATTTAGATGTACCATGTACATATTCATATGTACAGGTCATGCTCGGTATCATTTTTGAAATTTAGTTAAATTTCACGTATAACAATGAAAAACCATTCAATTCAATATAGCGTATATTAAAGTTATAATATGAATGAATGAATTATTCATGATATAATATCTCCAATACGTAGTATCTGCCCAATTTAGAATCATGAACTATTCTTTATTATAAGTATTCTTTTGTGTATGTTTCTTCGTAACATCACACATTTTATGAATACAAGCATTATGTAGGGTCCACTATAAGTAGAGTTTTCTGGTATTGTGGTTTTTAAAATTCGTTAGAAGAAAATTAGATATGCGGGAATCGTAATAGATTTTATTTTTTTCATGTATATTTAGATGTACCATGTATATTTTAGCATTATTGTATATTTAGATGTACCATGTACATATTCATATGTACAGGTCATGCTCGGTATCATTTTTGAAATTTAGTTAAATTTCACGTATAACAATGAAAAACCATTCAATTCAATATAGCGTATATTAAAGTTATAATATGAATGAATGAATTATTCATGATATAATATCTCCAATACGTAGTATCTGCCCAATTTAGAATCATGAACTATTCTTTATTATAAGTATTCTTTTGTGTATGTTTCTTCGTAACATCACACATTTTATGAATACAAGCATTATGTAGGGTCCACTATAAGTAGAGTTTTCTGGTATTGTGGTTTTTAAAATTCGTTAGAAGAAAATTAGATATGCGGGAATCGTAATAGATTTTATTTTTTTCATGTATATTTAGATGTACCATGTATATTTTAGCATTATTGTATATTTAGATGTACCATGTACATATTCATATGTACAGGTCATGCTCGGTATCATTTTTGAAATTTAGTTAAATTTCACGTATAACAATGAAAAACCATTCAATTCAATATAGCGTATATTAAAGTTATAATATGAATGAATGAATTATTCATGATATAATATCTCCAATACGTAGTATCTGCCCAATTTAGAATCATGAACTATTCTTTATTATAAGTATTCTTTTGTGTATGTTTCTTCGTAACATCACACATTTTATGAATACAAGCATTATGTAGGGTCCACTATAAGTAGAGTTTTCTGGTATTGTGGTTTTTAAAATTCGTTAGAAGAAAATTAGATATGCGGGAATCGTAATAGATTTTATTTTTTTCATGATTATTGTTTAAGACAGTGACCTATATGGGACAGGTGAAAATTTAGTAATCGAATGAACGGTCGAATTATATTCTTCGATTATTTTTAATAATTTAGGCCTAATATTTTTTTTTTTTAGAAGAATCGTTAATTTTGCGTTTGAAATGCGTTACAGTAGTGTGTCATAATTGTACACTTTTCCTTTATCTTTCCGATGAAATATGAGTTTAGGTCTTTCTTTTTGCCCAGAAAACAATTATTACACCAATGTTTTTAACAATTACAATTTACACTAATGTTAATAAATAATTTAATCTGATTAATGATTAAAAATATCTGAGTCAAGCTATGGACTGAACACTTATGTTTCTATGTCACTTATGGAACTATTTGAGCCATCATTATTAGTGGGGGTTAAATTCTTTCCATTGTTATCCATTTTTAATTTGTAAATTTTGCCACTTCTTAAGGGCATTCAAGCATTAAAAATGGATATCAATCATCTAATATTACATTTATGAGAAAAGAAATTAAATATTTTAATTGCTAATTTTTTTTCTAACCCACACTATTTAAACAAACATTTAAATCTTGACGATTATGTATATCAATCACATGAATTGCAACATACAGTCCCTGGCCAAGTTGTTAGACGCACTCAATTAGATGATGAGCTTAAGAAGATGACTATTTTTTCGACTGTTTTATTTATTATTAAATATTGGTAATATTTATATTTCAAGTATTCATTTCAAGTTATTTCTGAAATTTTTCTTCGCATTATGAGTGTATTATAATCAGTATCGAAAATATTTAAGTGGATTTATTATCTATTTTATTGTTATATACAGTCCCTGGCCATATTATTCGACGCACTATGTAAAATCTTAATTATCAGGTGATACTATACAGCTGCATTGTTCTTTACGCGGTTTTCAGTTGTTAACGTTAGAGTATCAATGGGTTAAATGAGACGGTATATAATATGAATTTGACGATAGAATAAATTAGATGATATGTTATATAACTATAGAATATTTATTATATCAGGTCTTATCTATATATATATTTCTCTTACACGGCGACAAAAAAAAGCCTCATTGCTACTCCCCGAATGGCAACGCTAGAAAATCGACCAATGATTACCGCTAAAAATGTCACTGAGCTGAGGTGGCTCAACATATAGCGTTTTTAAAAACAGAAACTCAAATAACCATAGGAAATAACCAGACAGAGCATTCTCACCAAATCAAAATTTTGCTCTTTTTAAAGATATATCAGTTTTAGAAATTTTATCTTAAGATTTTATACTATAGCACATTTCTAATAGGTTTAACGAATTACATGTCATTTATTTGAATTCAAATTTATTTTAACGACTCTTAATGATTAAAGTAATATGAAAACTAAATGTTATTTACTAAAAAGATGTAATTTGTTTTTTTTTTTTTTTTTTTTTTTTTTTTTTTTTGAAGTTGTTATATGGATTTGAATAATTGTTTTTAATTCTTAGAATTTTGTGCATTTGCAATGTACCTAAAGTTAGCAGCGAGCGAAGCGAGCTTGGTTTGCGAAGCAAACCATATAAGATTCGTAGCAATTTTCGGGGGTTGGCGAGCGTTAGCGAGCAGGTGGCGCAGCCCATTAATATTCGCGATCGCAACGAACCCATAGGGGGCGTTGCTGTATGCCACAAATACCTGCGATTTCTATATGAACAACCATTCAGTTACTCTAGGGACGTCTTTAATGCAGCGTGTAGCATTGCAATGCTCCTTCTTTAGTGCGGCTTATTAAATTTGAAAAAGAAAAATTATTGCTATTCTTTCTTATGCAAACGAAAACTAAATGGTATTTCTTCTTTTTAGAGAAGGAACATTCAAAACACATCGCAAAAATATTTGTACATAAACAGAAAAAAAAAAAAAAATATGCATATTCTTATAAGAGTTAAAAACTAATGCCAGAGAAATCGTTAAACTAAATTTAATGATATAACTTGAAAGGCTTATTTAAACTTTACATTCCATAGTTTTAAGAATCATATTACTTCAAAAATTAACATGAACAAAAAGTATACATAAGCCTCATAATTTTATAAAATTTAATTTTGTAAAAAAGGTTTTTTGACAACAATTTTTATCAAAAAGTTTCAATAAAGTTTAAGTTTCAATAAAAATCCTTATTTAGAAACTAAAAAACGTAAAATAAAGAATGCTTACAAAACGAAAAAAAAAAAAAAAAACCTTTTTTGACGCCATTTTTAGTGCTAAGAAAATTCGTCTTTGGGATTTGCCAAAAACAAAACAAGATGCAATTTTATTCTTTCAGGAGCTAAATATTTTACCCCCCCCCCCCAAAAAAAAATAAATAAATAAATAAAAAAAACGAAAATGTTCCAATTCCCTTGACATAAAACTTAATCTTGGTAAACGTACGTTTTGGAAGTGTTATTTCATTTGGAATCTTATTTATTGGAGTTAATATGGCGACAGAAATAGAGATTGCTAAGATAGAGAAGAAAATAGAGATTGTTTTGAATCTATGTTAAACTCTATATCGGCCCATTTCCCACCGAAATCCCGACTCCAAATTGACTACTTTGATTTTTAATTTGATTTAAATATTAAATAGACAGTGTTTCTTTTTATGATTTGTCCCAAAAATTTTAGGTTTTGGATTGGCGGCACTTAAAAACCGCCAAATCTGTAGCTGCGGTGGCGTTAATACATAAGGACCGAATTTTTATTCCATACTTTTCTAAATCATATTACTTCAAACATTAGAATATGCAAGGAGTATACATAAACACATAATGTTAACCCATTTATGTTTCCAAAAAAAGTATTTTGACAACAATTTTTATCTAAAAATCAGAAATTAAAAAACGTAAAACAAAGAATTCTTAGGATAAAAAAATGATTATCAAAATTTCTCATATTGCAATAAAAAACTTTCATATTGTTTCTTTTTTTTTATTCTTATAGTTCCTAATCAGACGTAAAAAACCGTTCTGTAGAGAACTATAATCAAATAAGAAAAAGAAATTATTAGATAATTAAAAGATAATTTTTTATTATAAAAATCATTACACTTACCTTCTTTATAAATCCGCAGAATTCCAAATGAAATGTTCTTCGTTTGAAAATTTTATTTTCAAATAATATATACATAGATTATCCCTTTATTACTTTTAGATAACATATCGCACATCAAAATTTTATAATTGTAAGATCTCGATATGAATTTGAATATGTAGCTTAAAAACAGAACAGCTGAATTCTAGTTGAAATTATTCTTTCAAAACTAAAAAATACTTACCAAGAAAACTATAAAAATTTATTAATCATCAGCACAAATTCTTGATTGTTCTTGATGATTCTTGATTGTTGTTTTCCGAATTATATAGATACAGAAAAATATATTGTTCTATAACGAAGAAGAATATTCTATAACTATTACAGTTCTGTACGTTCTGAATTCACATTTATTTATCGGAATGACTAAAGCAATGTTGACTTCACTTTAATTTGTAATGATTAGAAGACAGAAAAATTATTTTACCGTAATACAGCAAGTTATCATGAAATTGTAAGTAATGTTGTTGGTAATAGAAAGGTAAAAATTATTGAGAAATTGTTCTTCAAATGCTTGGCGTGTTCTGGTTAATTTTTTCAAGTTCTTCTACCTTTTCCTTAGGGAAATTTTGCTTCTTATTTGCTGCTAAGAAAATGGCGTCCGTCAATACCAATGGTCATGCAGGAACTAATGCCCGATATTTTCAGGCTCCCGCTAGAGGGCGTACTCGAGCGTTGCGATCGCGAATATTATAATAATTAGATCAAATGATGAGACGCACTGTCGTTTTTTAATAACTGCATGTTTTGCACGAGTTTATACGCCATACTTTTATAATTAAACAAGTAATGGGTTTTTATTCGGGAGATTTTTTACATACTTCCTATTTGTATTTATTTTTAACGTATTGCATGACAATGTTTACCCATTGATACAGGAGCGTAAACAAAATGCATCCGAGTAAAAACAATACAGCTGTATAGTATCACCTGATAATTAAGATTTTACATAGTGCGTCTAATAATATGGCCAGGGACTGTATATAACAATAAAATAGATAATAAATCCACTTAAATATTTTCGATACTGATTATAATACACTCATAATGCGAAGAAAAATTTCAGAAATGACTTGTAATGAATACTTGAAATATAAATATTACCAATATTTAATAATAAATAAAACAGTCGAAAAAATGGTCATCTTCTTAAGCTCATCATCCAATCGAAACTTTTGCGTCCATCTTTTGAAATTCTTTTTTCCTTCAGCATTTGAAGTTTCTTTTTTTTTCGCATTTTTTTCTTTCTTTCTTTTTTGTACTTAAAAAGGTTTTTCTTTCTGCTCTCGAACAGGCAATTAGCAAAGCTTTGTTGCCTTTGAATCAGTCTCGTTTTCAGGCATTTTTGTCTGGATGGAAAGGTTTTATTTTTTCTTCTTCTTAATATCCGGATTTTAATTCTGCATCCAGCAATTGATTCATCCTGCTCAGCTTCTCGTGGTCGAGCAAGGGAATTAATAAAGCTTGCGCAGCTCAAAAGACAAAACAGTTTTTATTTTGTATTCTTTGTATAGAAAGCACGAATCCATAATTCATAATGAAAATGACGCTCATAATCTTATTTGTTGGGTTAAAAACTTATGATATTTATGACATTCTTTAAACTGAAATGCCGGATATCAATGACTCACCGTGAGAACGAATATATTTGTTTAAAATGTTGGAATATAGTGTACGAAACATTTTAATTGCAAATTCACCACAAAACCCATTTTGGTCAAATCTGAAAAATGCCCCGAAACGTCCAACATCTGAAAATACGAACATTTAAATTAAATCCCCTCTTTGCAATATGAATTTATACTTACATGTTCTCTTGATTTTTGAATATACGATCTATCTCAAAATTTTTGAAATTATTTCATAAAATTAAGTGGTAACGTTGGTCAACGCTACTTGTGTTAGATATCATTGACCTTATTTATTTAATGTTACTCGATGATGCAATGATATGCATCATTAAATTCAGGTTAGGTTAAGCTATGGTCGGCAACCCTTTCGGTAAACTCCACTCCCCAATGGTTTTTCTTTCTTTTCACATTTTTATTAGATATAGTACAGGGTTTTTCGCCAATATTATTGATGGTTTTCCATGGATCGACCAACAATATCTTGATGGTTTTCCATGGATCGACCAACAATATCTTGATGGTAACCATTATCCCAATGTAGGAATTCGGACTAATTTATAATGGTCCAACATAAGAATAGCAACGTGTGTTGATGGATTGTTCATGTTAAACCATTAGAAATTTCCATCATAGTTTCCTAGAAATTAAATGTCAGACGAACAACCATCATTCCAATGTAGGAATTCTAACTGATTTATGATGGGTCAATATAAAAGAAAACCAAATTGTTTTGAGAACCAACAAGAATTCCCATTAAACCATCATATGGAAATGTATAGTTAGAATCATCATGGACCGTCACCGATCATCATGGTCCACGAAAATCAAACTTCTCTTAACCATCATAGCATTAAATTAACTTATCGTCAGAATTTAGTCACATAATTTGCTACTCATAGTGACTAATAATAAAACAGTATGCCATGAGAACGAACCGTTTTGTGATTTTCGTCAGAATTGACTCACATATTTTTCTACTCACAGGCTACTCAACTGCTACCCTTTTTGCAAAATATTTTACAGAGTGGTCAATATTTTAAAGCCAAATTTTTCAATATTTTTGGTAATGTTGCTAACATTTTAAAAGCCTCACTGCGAAAGAGCTGTAACAAAGTGACGTTGTATATGAATTTTAAAATCATATATGTGTAGTGGCGAGGAAAATAAGTTCAAATGAATAAAAAAAATAATACATTAAATATATAAACTTTGGTACCGCAGAAATAAATTTAAACAAAAAGCGTAGAAAGTTGGCAGCCCTGGACTCACTGTAACTCCTTAAAAATACTAAAAGTGTAATCCGCGATAATGAATTCATCAAAAGTTATGTGTTTTTTTTATTTTCTTATTCAGAGTCAAAATGAAATAAATGACGGATCAGTTGACAAACAATAATAATTTACATTTGCACTTATTCTGTAATTTCATTGAAAATATTAACTTGAAGAATAGTGGAAAAGAATTAAAAAAGAAAAAAAAGAGACATTTAAATGCATCTTTTCCTTCGACTCAACAGGTGTTCAATTTAATTTCCTTTTCTCCGTGGGTGTGTTTTGTACTTCTACTCTCTCTTTTAATTTCTCTCCTGTGTTTGCCTTTTGAATATTTCTTTTCCCTTTTTGAAAAAACCTTTTTTTTTTTTCAATTCGAAAGGAATTGTTAAAGCTCTATTTCTTTAGAGAGTTATTTCGATGAGGGAGGGTGCACCATCCCTTCGAGAGGACTACCAAGGTGGTCGACAAAGGCCGAATTAATAGCTACAAATTTCATAGTTATCCTTTAATTTAAAATACACCGAAAAATAAATATTGCTTGTAAGCACTTTCCTTCTGAGGTTACATGGGTTCACACTCTCCCTATATCTTGTTCACATTTTCAATCCTTCATAAAATACGGAGATGGAATGGCGAACGCCCTATCCCCTGACCCACCGCGGATCATCAAAAGGTTTTTGTAAGACTAATTGTGAACTAAATATGGAGTCATATATAATTTCTTCTGCACAAAGTTAATGTTTTCTTATATTATCACGAGGTTTCCTCCTTCTGTTCGCTGTCGCTCACTAAACCCCTAAAATTCTGATGCTGCTCCTTCCGAGCGAGCTTCTCATTTTTTACCTTAGTTTTATTTAATATCCCAATTCTTATATATATATATATATATATATATATATATATATATATATATATATATATATATATATATATATATATATATATATATATATATATATATAGCCGGCCCGGCCATAACCCGATATTCTCTGTTTACCACTCAAATTGTAATAGTATGAGTTAAAGACATAAACGTTTTTAACTATAATAAATAAAATACATTCTTGTTATAGCCTAGCATATCCCATATCTGCCTACTTACTCTACTGGATTTTACCAGTTTCTCCTGGTTTCATAAAAATACTCCTGGTTTTTGTACATTTTTAGAAAATTTCCTAAAGTAGAGAAGGTTTCCTAAAAAAATCCCCATTGAAGTAGCATTTTTGCACAGATGATTGCTTGCTTGAATGTTTAAATACGTATTTCTGAGACATAATGAAGCGAGCCTTATTTATAGAAATCAGTTTAAAACTTTTTTTTTTTTGTTGTTCTAAAATGTTCAGTTTATTTTAAATTCAGAAATCCCTTTTTAAATGAATTAAAAAGTCTTAACTATCTTTGATGAATTAAATGCCTATGACTATTCAAAATCATGTGTAAACAGAATGCATAGCATTTCATTTAATGACAATCATAACTGGAAAATATTGCAGATTTTCTAAAAATATCCCTCAAAATCCTTATGCGTAATATATTTAGTACATTATGCAACTAGTATCATGAAATTCGTATTATTTCTTAAAAAACCTACTAGATTTTTTCCCTATCCATGTTAACAGCTTTGGTAATCGATATCGTCAATAAGTTCAACTGCTTAAAGAAATGCATTCAAACGACAAAGATCAACCCGATTAAAACAAACGACAACCTGACAGAAACAATTATTTTTGTCAGTTTAACTCCACTAAAAGTGAGTGTCACTTTTTAGTTGATGGTTCACGCAAAAGTTTTTTATTTAACTGTGTTAATATTTTAATAGGCATCTTGCGTAACGTTTTTAAAGGTGCTCAAAGGGGCTTTTTATTATTATTATTATTTTTTTTTTTTCGATTTTCGTTTTTTAAAAGCCTTTTCCCTTTTCGAAAATTGAGATTTTTTTCTTTACCCTGTCAATTTTCGCTACCTATTATGCAAAAACGTGCTTTCCACATTGTTCTATTCAACGTTTTCACTATTCATTCAAACACTCCATTTCGGCGTACCGTCGGTCCGTATCGTATGCAAGCGCCCATCATTTTACATGTTTGATGAAATACTTGCGGCTCCGCATATGCCTATATAGTGAGCTGGGTTCGGTGAGATTCTTGCACTCTCATCTGCAACTCTGCTGCATTTTGCAAGATATTCTCCATTTCTGGCTTTATTTTCCACCTTCGGAAATCGAACCGAAAAATATCTCGCTCTTTTTAGGGTGGCTAATATGATCAAGAAAAGTGTTCTATATCAGAAACTAGTTATTTTATCATGATCATGTAAAGTCTTTGTAAAATATTTTGTATATGTATATAGTGCTTAAAAATATTCTTTTAGTGCTTAAAAAGTGCTTATTTTTTGTTGAAAGATTTGGCTGCACATTCTGCAACATTTTTATCAAACGTACTTTTCATACTTTCTTCATTATTTTGCATTAATTTAGGTTAAAATAAGTGAAAAATTTTATATTTAGCATTTTAATAATTTATGGTTATGAAATAGAGCATGAAATACCGGTGAGTTTTTTTCTGCGTTAAATTTAAAACCCGACTCACTTCCAAACAATAATTTCTCAAATTTGCAGTTATTTAGATCTAAGAGAATCAGTTATTCATCATTCAAATTTCTTTAATTTACAAAATAAATTATTGATAAATTTTTGAATATGAATGAATGAAATTTTTTGTTAGAAAGTAGGGGAGAGTGAGGTCAATTGTAACAGGGTACGATTGTAACAGAGCAAAAATTTCGAGTGTCGGGTTCTAGATTTGGTTCTTAGGTGGTGCACAAGGTGTATTTAATAAATCTACATGCACACCCCTGCTGGCAACCATTTTTATGTACTTTTGAAAGAGTTACATCACAAAAGATATTTTCACGCTACGTAAGTACTTTTTTTTTTGGTATTAGAATATTATATTGTAACAAAGTAATTTTGATAAACAAATAAAAATTATTAACCGAATATGTAAGTGGACACCTTAATTAACATTTCAAAAAAAAAAAAAAAGATTAGTTTTGTTAATTAACTAGCATTGTTTTTAACAAATGAAGCTGAAATGGCGTCTTGGGGACGATTGTAACAGCAGAAAATAAATAATCTTATATTTACAAACCATTACTTAACTCTTTAAGAACAGCCAATAGTTTCCTATATCATTTATATTATGTTGCATGTGCATTGTTTTATTTGTCACCTTTCACAGCATAAATTAAACTTTTTAACCCCTTAAAGTTAAAAGTTTAACCCTTTAGGTCTTTGCTCATTATTATTTTTACTCCTAAAATATCACTACTATTTTGATCAATAAAAAAATGTATCACAACTATGATAATATGTATAATTAACTATGTTTTAGTTGAATTTATGAACTGTTACAATTGACCCCGTAAGTGGGGACAATTGTAACAAGTACACGATTGTCAAAAATTGTTAATAACTAATATAATAACATTTAAAATAAGGTATTTATTTTTTTTTCTAGTAGAGGATAGTCTACTTTACTCGTCTGTCAATTAATACTAATAATATATTGAATTTTTTGCTTGTTAAAAATAGTTAAGAAAAAAATTTTACAATTGACCCCACTCTCCCCTACTTTTTTTAGATTTTATATTTTAGTACAAATATAGTTCCGATAATCTAACAGTAACTATTAGATTGTTTTTCAATTCCTACAATTAGTTCACACTCTTATTTATATATCTTGTTCCAATTTTCAATTGTTCATAAAATACTTTTTATTCATCCACTCGAGTTCAAATACATTTTTTTAAACTTGTAATGGATGTTAATACAGTTTTTTCAAATCTTAATTCATTCATTAAATTTAATGAATTAATTTTGGTTTTAAATTAGAGAAAAAACTGTAATTATTTAAAAAGAAAGTAACTAAAATGGAATTTTTACTTGTTTACAATTAATAAATACCAGAATATAATTGTAATTAGAGCGGCAGAAAAACTATGTAAAAAGTTGTCCGATCTGTATTATAGGGAAAAGAAATTATTATTATAAAAGGCAATGTATTATAATTAAATTTATTATTAACAAATGTTTAAAATTCTTGTTAAAAGGAAATGGAAATTATTATCGGGAAACGGAAATTATAGTTAAAATTATTGTTAAAAATATTTTTCCATGGAAAGGGAAATTCTCATTATGTAATTTATTGTTATGGGGGAACGTAAATTATTGAGAATAAAATTATTATTAATATTAAAAATTGTTAATGGGAGACGGACATTATTATAATTAAAATGAATATTATAGTTCAATGGGAATTCTTATGGCTAATGAATTATTATGGGGGATTAAAATAATTATTTTAAGGAAATTAAATTTGGATGAAACTATTGTTATAGTGAAATAAAATTATTATATGAGAACAGTTAATATTTGTGTCGAACGTAAATTATTTTAATTAAAAATGATTATTATAGGATAATGTGTTTTATTGTGGGGCAATCATTGTCGAAACATTTTACTTATTGTGGTTATAGAGGAACTGAAATTAATAAATGGGAAAATATTCCAGAGAAGTAAAAACTAATAAGTTAAATAGTATAGATGATCATAAATAAAATTGTTGTCTCAGAGAAATGATACAATAGAATAGGAAATTTATCATTATATAATATTTTTAAGAACAACGTATTGCTTACATACACTGATTTTTGAATGGATGCTGCAAAAGAAATAATGATAAAAGCATAATATAAAGGTATCGAAGCGTAAAGGAAAAGCCAGTATGTTTCCGTCAACCATCGCATAGTCGCCTTGGGGAATGTCCGAGATAGTATTTGATATTCGTTATTATATTTATTCGATATCTGCGGAAGAGGCAAAACATCAGTGTTCGGAGTCCCGGTTAAATGGGCACTTAAAAAAAAAAACATATTTATATAGGGCAAATGTATACTGCTGGGCACTGAACCTTAAAAAAACATTGATGTAGGGTATACCTAACGTGACCATTTATTTTTTGACTCAAAACGGGACATTGGTTTATTTCTTATCATTATTATCATTCTATTCATTATTGATTATTATGTTATATTGGTAGTCAATGAAAAAAAACAACACTTTTTAAAAGTTATTTATTCAGAAAAAGTTAGTTGGCTTAAAAGTTACGAATCACAAAATATAGGTACCCAAAATGTTTAGTTATATTTATATTTATCAGAAGAACAAATTTGTTTCAATATAGCTGGTGACGATTTCAAGTAAGAGTGAAACTCTTGGCACGTTTTTTTTTATATTTACCTTAATGATCAACATCGCCTTTAGAACTGAAATTTGTAACTGGGTTTTCTCAGATGTCCACAATTTGTTCATAATAGAAAATACTCTTTCTACCGGAGCATTTGTAGCAGGCAAACATAAAATATATTCAATTACAATAGAAAAGTTTTCATGCTGAAGATGGTTGGCGCGAAAGTGTTTGAATACTTCCACCCAACGGGTTTCCGTGGAAACATTTAAATTATTCCATTCCGTTATTTTTTGCGATATAATGTAATTAGAAATTAATGAAAATTCGTCAAAAACTTCAGTATCTTTATTACAGTCAATATATTGCTTTTCAATTAATACATCCAGAGATTTCTGAATGTCTTCCCATGTGGGGACCTGCCCAATAAAATATCTCCATTTCTTTGGGAAGAAAGCAAGTCCACTGCTCCAGATATTCACGGCTTGTTTTATAAAATTCTGTAGCCGTTCTTTTCACAAATTCTTCATCGATATCAGTACCACTATCTTTCAATTTTAACATTAATTGACGGACCATAAATGGAAGAAACTGATTGGTCTGTTAAATTGTCTTTTAATTGATTGATTTCTTTTGAAGCTTCAATTGCCGATACCTTCAAGTTTTAAGACAGATTGATAAAAATTTGCTGACTGAGCGTGTAACCACAATACGGATCTTCAGTAACATTTTTGAATACTCAAAAAGTAGCTTTTTAACGGCTGATAGAAACCCTCTCCAAAGCAGAGCATTTGTTGATATTCCGTTTCGGCACAAAACTCCTTTAGAGCTCGAATCGTATAAAAATGAATATATCTTCACAATAACGCTTTCGTAATCTACTGGTAGCCCATCTGCAGCAGTTTTTATTCCACATCCAATACCTATTAATTCTTTTTTCAGAGATGATTGTAATTTCGTTAATACATTGTTAGTTCCTCGCCTAACTGCACCTCCGAAATTGACGGTGGCATTGTCCCCACAAAATGCTACGACTTTTGCTGTCAAATTATTATCTGTCAACACTTGGTTTAAATAATTGACAATGATGTCAGAAGTTTCACCAGATTGATCTTGGAAATCTAAAATTTTTACTTGCACACCTACGTAAGGTTGAAAAAAGCGCACTACAATGGGGAATATTTTCTTGGTTTGAAGCGTCGTTTAGTATTGTAATACAATTGCACTTATCAATGTCATCTTTTAATTCTTTCATTGCTGTAGGCGTCAAAAGATTTACTACAATAGCTTCTGATTTCGTACGTGCGCATGTAAATTTGGGATCAAAACATGATTGAATCAGTTTCGATGCACAATCATTAGAACGAAAACTGTGGTTTTCTTGTATCGTGTGATAAGCCCAGACGCCTTCTGCCGCGGCGATATCCAAGTCCTTCAAAGTTGGCGCGTCCGATTTCTTCAAAAAGTTTAACATTGAAGAACTCGAAGCGGCGGCATGTTATTTTTATGTTTGTCAGACTTTAAATGCTGTTCAATATCACCGCCACCACTGTGGGAAACACTAAATTCTGTACGACACTTCTCACATCTGATGGAGTATTTATTTGCTTGATAAACGGATATTTTTCTTGTAACCTAACATTCGGCATTTCAACTTGTGATTCCAAAACAAAAGAAGTTTAAATTATTTACCACACGAGCATCAAACAAAAACAAAACAAATAGCGAGAAGTGGGCAAATGAAAAGTTTGTCAAATAATAGTGAATAAGTCAACAAAACACGAGCGATATGACGTTATGGCGACGTTAAAGAACAACAACAAAAACAGCAACTCTCTAAAATAAAAACCGAAACTTATAGAACAAAGAACAGCAGATGTAGTTGATGATTTCAACATACTCTAACAATTTTAATGGCGCTACATTAAAATTGAGAATTTAGTTGGTGCATAGAGGTCACTACAACGTCTTAGCCACTCTCGGCTATCCTTGCGTCGACAACGACGTGGTCTCGCTCTCGCACAGCGCTAGCTCGCGTGCGGTTGGTGCGGGCGTCACATCGCGGCGGCTGGCAGGGCGGTGGCCGGCCATCTGCTACTCAAATTTTCTCGCGGTTTCTGAACTCGGGACAATTTTGCGTCCCATTTCGGGGACTCGTAATTGTAAAAAGGGACAGTCCCGTTAGGTATACCGGGCACTAGACCCAGTATATATTTCAGACATTTACCAAAGTGATCATTCACCGGTGGAAGGGTCATTCACAGATTATCATCATCATCAGTAGTAAAATGAACCGTTTGTTTTATGTTCCTGAAATTCGGACATAGGGTGCAACGAACCATTGTTCAAAAACTATTTTCTTATTGACAGCGGTTGGCGTAAGATTTTTTTAAGTCAATGTAAGTATAACTATGTGAATAAAAAAAAGAGTAGCTCTGATTTATATTATTCCATTTATTTGTCCTAATTAAATTCACTCACATTCGTTATAAAACTTCCCCGTTTCCTCAACCGTCTCCTTCTGGTATCGTCATGAGCTTGATCAGTATTTCTGATTGTATCTCTTTTCCGAAAATGCCCTCCTCCGGGTATGTGGGGGGCTGTTTTGATGTCATCGGTGTCTATCAGCGTGAAATAAAAATCTCTTCCAATGAAAGAGGGAAAAGCTCGTTGTGAACACAGCTGGGATTTGGACAACTGTTTTAACAGATTCCATTGAATTGTTACACTTTCACATTCAGATCAGCTGGGTTTTGGCATTGACTTTGCTGGATGACCTACTTACACTCTTCTCTTATTTAAATAGCTTACAATACTCGTTAAATTTTTATATTCAATTTATTTTTTAAACTTAAAATAAAAAATAAATTCCAACATTTTTCTTCATTTTAAAGGACCCTTTTTCTGTATATAATACATATTCATGGTGCGTAGCGTTTTTAAAAAGTGCTTATTTTTGATTTTTAAAAACCCTTAAAAGTACTTTTTTATGTGGTGTTTTTAAAAAGTGCTTCATTTTTCCTTTTCGAAAATGAGATTTTTTTTTCTTCTTTACCATTTCGATTCCCGCCACGTGTTCTTTTCACATAGTTCTATTCAACGTTATTCATTCAAACACAATCCATATGGGTGTACATAAGAACGTGTGCTTGATTAAATACTTGCGCGTCTACTGAGCTGGGCACTCTGTTGCATGATATTCTCCATGTTCATTTTCCACCCTCTGAAAACGATCTCGGTTTTTTTAGGGTGGCTAATATAATGGAGAAAAAAGTTCTTTGTCAGAAATTGGTTATTTTATCATGTAAAGTCTTTGAAAATTAGTTTGCATTTTGTTAATGTAATATTTTTTGAGTGTTAATAAAGGTGCTTATTTCTTTGTGGAAAGATTTGGCTGATATTATTTGAAATTTCATCGCGCGTTTTTCAAACGAAGTGTTGTTCTCATGAAAGTATTACGCGGTGAGAAATTACGTATAGAGGAAGTAAGATATTTCAGGTATTATACATGAAAAACAACCTTTTGATCGCGTATTAGGTTTGGTATTTTTTTCTACTATAGAGTCCAACTAATTGTCGAATGTTAGTCCTATAGTTTGTCTGAAGTAAGAACTCCCCTAGCCATTCATCTGGACTGTGTTAATGAGGTATAACTATTTCAGGAAGGAGGGTTATTGTCTATTGTGTGAATCCTCCTCTGGCAGCAGACAGACTTTGTGGATGTTCTTACCGTAGACCTATCCCTGCTAATAATCCTCGAATGTTAAATTTTTTTTTATTTATTCCGTTTTTTCTATATATCTTCATAATTTTAAGTCATACAGCGCAGAAAAGCAAAATGTTGAACACCGTAACATATGTTTTTATAGGAAATACTGTTTTTACATTTTCTAGTAATGTTGTGTTAAGATATTTTTTGGTTTAAGATGGATTGAGGTAGGTACTTTATTTACGTCGAGCTGCACAATGGGCCGGCGGCCTGGGAAATATCCCTGAGGATGATCCGAAGACATGCCAACGTAATTCTGATCTTCTGCAGAGGGGATGGCTCCCCTTCTCTGTTAACCTGTCGACCAGCACACGAAGTCTAGCGCTTTACAGTAGAACAGTTTAATGAGGACCTATACCGCGCAATCTCGGTCCCTATGCAGAAAGTGGTCACCCACCCGCCTCATGACCGCTGCTTCTACTGGGAATCGTGTCTTTACGATCAGTCCATTTGATGGATTGAAAAGAAGAAATTAATTTACCTAAAGTGAGTGATTTTTAAAACCGTTTTTGTTTTTTTATTTTCACAATTTTGCATACTGTAAAGATTAGGCCTGCGCTTGTAAATTTATGAATTTATAGATTCCGACAAGTTAAGTCGATGAGATAGGATGGAATGAATGAGTGCTCCCCACTCTTCTTAGCTCTACTATAAACTTTTATTTTATCCACGTTTTTTTTTCTTTTTCCAATTCCCACCTGGTTAATGACCTAGGTCATACAGGCACCTAAAGGGCAGATTTGTTAGCCATTCTTTCAGGGACACCCTATTAGGTGGGCCAACGTTGCTCACACAGTAAGGACAAATAGTACAGAGAAGGAAAGAACATCCATGCCTTGCCGGGATTCGAACACCAGAACCTTTCTGATGCAAGGGCAGCTCCCTAACCCCTACACAGGCCAATCGACTATCCACGTTTACAAAAATCTCTTTGTTTTTCATTTTTTATTATTTATTTATTTTTGTAATTTTTGAAAATATCGACCCATAGCCGTGAAAAATTATAGGAGGGAAGATAGCTTCCCATCGATATTTAAAAGTTAAAAAAGTGGGTGATAAATACATTTAACGGTATTTTATTTTTCAGATTCTGTTTCACTGTTTATTATTGTAATTACTATTATTATAGAATATTCTGTTTGTTGTGACATTTAAACGCAAGAATCTTCCATCGGTCGGTCATAAGGACGTATATTACTTCTACGGGGGTGGAGAAGGGTAAGGGATAATGCAGCTTTCTCCTAAGAAATGTTAAAACTGGCTCGAAATAAAGACATTTATTTATTTCAAATTTAGACGCAATAAAATTATCTACTATTTTAATTGTAAATTTCGTTAAACAAACATGAAAAATTGTAATCTTAAAGGGTGTCTCATAATCTTCAAAATACGAGGGGGCAAAAGTGATATGAAGGGTTGAAAAAAAAAAAAATTATTTTGTGAAACTGTCCAATTTGAATGGCTCAAACTAAAATTTCGTTTAGTTACCGTAGATCATCGTGGATGTTCATGAACCTTTTTAATGTCTACTTCTTTATTGCATATAAGTGTGAGGACTGTTCTATTCATTCGTATGTTTCAATGTTGGTGGGAAAAAGAGTTCTTTTTTGTGGCGGTGGCTTGAGTGAAGGGGTTATTTCGGGCAAGAGAAAAGAGGAGGGAGGTCAACGATTCAACATTTTCCCGGCTTTTCTTCTTACATCACAATGGGAGATAAATAAAAGACAGATCCCTTCCATCTTTATTTATTTTTTGACAGGCATTGCATTTCGACGTATCAAACTTTTATCTACACAAAATACTTTTTTTTTATGTTTAATTGTTTCCATAGGTTCTTGCTGGGAAAAAAAAATATTCGGAAGTAAATTTTTTGTTCTCCTGAATATTTCTGATACCTTATAAGCGTTTATTAGTAACTTATAGACAGTATGTTCGGACCTTAAAATATTAAAAAAAAAAAATTATTTTTAGCTCCTGAGTACTCCTAACACCTAGAAGAAGGAAGGCCTCAGCACGGATCAATTTAGTAGTCCAATGTGACGAAGTTAACTGCGCAGTTGATGAAAAATAAGAAAGATGTCATTACGTTCGGGGTACTAAGCTGCGCAGTGGTTGAAAATACGAAATGTGTCCTTACGTTTGGACTACTAAAGGATATTTATGGTAACCCGTGCTGAGGCCTACTCTTTCTAGGAGGTGTTGGTACTCCTAACATTATAAATACATTCATTAGAAACTTAGAGACAGTAATTGCGTAAAATATCGGAAAATGATTTTTAGTTCTCCTGAATACTTCTGACATCTTAAAAGCATTTATTACAAATTTACAGTACGTTCAGATCGTATAATATCAGGAAATGATTTTTAGTTCTCCTGAATACTCCTGATATCTTAAAAACATTTAGAAGAAACTTATAGACAGTATGTTCCAGACCATAAAATGTAAAATTTACGTATTATTAGTTTTAAATGCGTTCTAAGATTTCGTTTCTTTATCCTTTAATAAAAAATAAAAAAAAATATTAGAATTTTTCCTCTTTCACTGTCTTTATATATATAAATGTTATTGTATTAAAAAAAGAAAAAAAAAAAAAAAAAAGAAAAAAAAAGAAAGAAAGAAAGTCAAGCCCTAAAATTTGATAAAAATGAATAAATAAACCTACAGCAGCATGTTTTATCTTACTTTAATGATTCAATTTTTCTTTAAAAAAGTTGCTCTTTTTCGGTTATATAAGGGTTAAAAAGGTTTTAAGGGCGAACAAGATTGAAACACACCACTCATATGACCCGCGATGAAAAAAGGAATTTCATTTATTACCTCACATTCAATCTCGAACGAAATAATTTCTAAATATACAGTTTAAAATTTAAATTAAATTGGATATTGAAATAGGCAGGGTTAACCGTAATGACTACCCTTAATATATATTTTTAGTATCCTCTTCCCAAATGAATTTCAAAAGTTATATATTTCAGGGATCGCAAGTAACATCTAACGTTATAAAAATTTTTTTAAAAAAATTGGGGGGGGGGGGAGGAATAAACATCAAAACATTTTTGATTGCTGAAATAAACAAGAAGTTAAACTATGATTATTTGATGGCAGGTTTTGATGCTTTTTCTCACTTGTGATTTGTTACCGTCTTTTTCTTTTCTTTTCCTTGCGTAAGTATTAATTTGTGACTCCCAATGTGCATACTAGGATTCTAAAAATGTATGTTAAGAGTGATCATTATGGATCACCCTTCATATTAAAGTAGTTGATAACCTTCCCAGAGATCTCTTCACTTACTAGCTATCTAAATATACGCGGAAAAAATCATAATAAAATTAATTTATTGGAAATCTATAAATTGTGTTTTGAAAATTTTACCACTCGTGTAGGGAATTTTTACTTTTATTCACTCTACTAAATTGAACCCGATGTATGTTTGACACAAATTATCTCCCTTATCACACTATATTGTTAATAGAAACTGATTACCGATACTATGTTTTTATGCTACGATACTCTATTTTTTAGTGGTGTACTCAAATAAATGAAACAAATAATATGTTTTTATTTTATCCGAAATGTCAGACTATTTCTTGAACTCCTCTTACGGACAGAAGCACGCTAATCAATTTGATTGAAAAGTCAATATAATATTTTTATTATTATTTATTTATGAGTTATTTATTTAAAGTATGTATCACCAGTAAAGCTAAAATTTATTTTCACGATATATTGCGAATAATTTATCTTAAGATAAATATAGAATGTACGATCATTTTCTACCATTATAAATATAGATTACGATAAGATCGTGAATATTATCGGAAATGATAGTTATCAAATTTATTTGGGAAACTATTGAAAATAATTTGAATTTCGCGAATTATCTATATTTATCAATCGCGGTAGTGAGAATTGCCTATTTTTGTTTTGGCATGTCTTTAGGCAATGTTTTTCTTTCATTTACAGTGAAATCTCCTGGACGAGACTTTTTGGGAGGCACGGAATTTTTTCCTTTGTATTGAAGATCGGAGAGACCATTAAAACCTCTCCTAGCAACCGGATAACCTCCTGAAAAAACCACCTCTATATATTGACGAGACTTTTTGGTAGGCACGGAATTTTTTCCTTTGTATTGAAGATAACCTCTAAGAGAGACCATATAAACCTCTCATAGCGACCGGACTGCACCCAATGCGAGAAAGGTCAAATCAGGAAACACGAAAAATTATTAAAACAAAAAATTTGACAAAACAAATCAATAAATTAAAATGATTTTAAACTATTTGTGTGAGGATCTTGTTTAAGATATCTCTTTTTGACGATACAACAGGAGTGCACTAAAGACGATCAATCATTTATTTTAAGAGGTTAAATTAGGAAAACAAGCTTCTCAAATAAACCTCTTCTCATCTTTAAAGCCAACTCATTTTTATGTTATAAAATTAAATGCAAACAAAATTGTTTAAAATAGCTTTATCATTCATAACGCATCAGTTGGGATCATTTTTATAGACACTCAATTGTCCGTCTTTTCAGAAGTGGCCGCAACCAGAAAATGACATGGGAAAAATCTTCGATAGCAAGTCATTGGAGGTAACCTCTTAGAACCTCCATCAACGACCATTTTATTGTGGTGGTCGCTCTCGAGAGGTTTCACTCTATAATGAATTCATAGAATAAATTTTATCGTCTCTAATAAAAATAATAAATAAATTATAAACAAATTTCCTACTTAGGTCAATAAATTTTTTTTTATTTTAGTTACTTTTTATTAAATGATTAAAATTTTTCTCCCATATAAAACTAAAAATAATTAAATTGAATGAATGAATTGAAAAAACTGTATTAACATCAAGTATCTCCCACTACAAGTTTTTAAAAAAAATGTATTTGAAATTGAGCGGATGAATATAAAGTATTTTATGAACGATTGAAAATTTGAACAATTATATAGGGAGAGTGTGTGAACTAATAGTGAGAATTGAAAAAGAAAGAAAAAAAGGGGGTAGAAAAAGCTATTTTAATGATGATATATTGAATGAAATGAAAAAATGCATCTAATCTTATTGGAATGAAAGAGGTGTGAGAGAGACATCTATTTCCTTAATTAACTGAAGCATGAAAGAAATGAAGAGGATGTTGCCGCCACACTGTTTTCGCTCTCTCTTAACTTTCTTTTCGGTGTCGCTCTACAATCCTAAAATAAAAAATGGATTTCTACACTTGAAAGACTGCAGGAAAAAGTTTTTGTTACCTTCATTGGCATTAGAGAAGCGTTGAGTTTCGATGAATTAAGAGTTCAATCATTAGGCTTCAAATGCTGAATAAAATATTTTCGAAATATCTAAATGAAAACACTTTATTTTAGTATGGCTTGACCACTGCGTAATCCGGAGCAATCATTTGCTTGCAGTTTGATTTTTTTTTTACCTATTTGCAAAATGGGTCTTGGTTTGGATTGGACGGCGTCCACACACTACCGTCTTTTTCAAATAGCAAACAGTGCGCATCCGTTGCTATGGCGACCGCGGTTATTTTGATTTTCACTAGCAGGCAATTTTAATGTATTTACATCATAATAATTTAAAGTATTCTTTCTTATTATGAACGTATAATGACTGGTGATTTTAATATGAATGCTGAAGAAGGAAAGGTATTTTGTGAAACATCAAATAGTGACAGCAAATGGCGATCCAGAAAGACGATCACAACTTTTGTCAAAAATAAAATTCTTAACAAATAAAAGAAAAATAGATTTGACACAAAATTTAAACATCTAATCCTTATTATTTTTTTAATTTCAGCAATCGAAACTTCATTATTTACCTGAACTCTTTTTTTAAATTAATTATGTACAAAAGAGATACGCAGTATAGCATTTGCTCGAGGTTGTTGCACTCTAGTATCGTCTTTTATGATCACACGGCTTAACTTTAACAACATGAAAAAATTACGGTTGGATAAATTGTGATTCGATAGTATGGTTCAACGTTAAATCGATTTCCTGTTTGTTCTTTTTAAGGGGTGGTTAAAATTTTACACAAGAATTTAAGGGGAATTATTTTTGCTTATAAGGGGGGAGGGAGGAAAAGTATAAGTTAGGCTTACGTAAGACCTTAAAATCGTCTTTTTCAATTTTTTAAATGCGGAAAAGAGCAAAATAACTACAAATGTAAAAGGCTCAAATTTGAAAAAAGAACGGAAAAAATGTCTTCGAAGAGATGAAGAATTTTGACTACTGATGGGAAAGACAAAAAGTTCTTAGAGAATATTCTACTCAAAATTTTGTAAAATGACTGAATGAACTAATTATTATTTTATGAAATGAATGAGAGCGTAAATTCTAGTGACATCTTTTATTTAAAGTTAATCCTAAAATAAGATGACTTCAATAAAAAGTAAAGTTTTTCTACTAATGCATAAAATTATATTGAAACTGAAAGATAGTTTTACAATTGATTTCACTCCATTTCTTTCTAATATGCAAAGTGACATTGCAAAATAAATGGATAGTACTGATCTTATGTACAAAAGAGTATGGTAAAATAATGTTGTTTTCACAACGTTTGCTTCTAATAGGTAGGGAAAAATAATTTTACAATTTATATCACGACATTCCTATGCAAAGTGGCATTGAAAAATAATTTTACAGCCGTTTTCACGACATTTATTTCTAATATGAAAATGATTATGAAATATTACGAATAGAATGTTTATGGGCTAAACACTAAAACAAGGATTCTAAAAATATATGTCACGAGATGTTCAATGCGAGACTTTTTTTCTAATTTCACGAAATACATCCCAGTTTTTATTTTAAATACGAAAATAGATAAAAACCGATACATCACGCGGCAGAGTTAAATCCGAGTACTTCCGCGAAAAGTGTGATATGTAGAAAAGAGATATATAAATGTTTTATTTCTTCTTACACTTTGCAGAATACTGAATTCATTTGTTCGAAATCAAATCTCAGGCCTTCCATTGTTCCCCCCGAACTAGGCTGAATAGGATGCATTTGACCAAGGACACCAAGATGTGGTTAAACCGCTCCAATTTTAATTCGGGAATGTTTGTTCAATCGAGCCAAGCCTTCTTTTGCCATCTTTCCCTGATGTTGTTTTTTCTTGAGGGTCAATGTTGACTCCACCTACGCAGTCTCTGTCCATGTTTTAGAGCTTCCGTGATAGCGCAGAAGACAAATCGTGCGTGGATAATTCTTCTCTTTATAAATTTCGGTTGACCTCTCCAATGATTTCTTTTAGTGGGCATTGTTTCGTTTCATTGAGAAAATAGGGTAACGAAATAGTACATATTTTCTGGAACACGATTTGTCATAAAAATTAGGATCGTTATATTTATGAGTTTTCTTTTTTATGTTCGAATGATTATGAGATGAGTTGATGGGTGTTTCGCCTGGTTGCTGTGAAAATAGTGTGAAGCGCCCCCCTTTTTAAGATAAAATATTTTGAGAAGAGTTACGATTCAATGTCTTGTAAAGGTTTTTATGGTAAAGTATTTAGAGAAGCTTCCATTTTTATGATACAATTATTTGGGAACGTTCCATTTTATGATAATTTTTTTTTTGGTGTAGGGTCCAATTTTATGATTAAATATTTTGTGTCCATTAATGGTCACCTATTGAGTCTCAAAAATTATCACGAACCTACTACAAACACCAGGAAAATTGAGTCCACTCCAAGTACAATGTCTCAAATATTAGTATAACTTTGTATGTTTATCTCTTGGTTCGTGATAATTATTTTCTTAAACTTATTTTGGGAGTAAATTGTTTGAGAGAACATGACTACACTAGAAGGAAATTAACTTGGGTTCTCATTGGACCAATCTTGGTTCAATAGATTCATACAATATTTTACAGTCACTTTACTACTAGTATCGGCCCTATATAGAGTTTTCATATTCACCAGATATTTTATATTCACTTTTCAGCTAATATAGGCCAATATTGCCCTTATATAGGACCTATATTAAAAAATCTAGACATCCTAATATGGGTCCCTCGATGCATATTCATACAGGATCCCCGTTGAGCCAATTTTAGCCCTGCTAGGGATGCTTCAGCTCTATAAACACGTTGTCAAAAAAAATTTCTTTTAAGTTTGTTTCATCGTAACTAACTTGATTGTCATTCAGAGTGCCTCAGTTGTCATTCAGTAAGCCTTTAAATTTAAAATTACTGCATTTAAACTACTCCCTACAACCTCAGCAGCTCTAACTTGGTTCCAAAAACTTGCACTGGTACTCCTATTCAATAATGCTCCTAACACCAAACCTGTTTAAAAAACAAACTTTTTTTTTTTTTTTTTTTTTTTTTGCGAAATGACATTAAGAAATTGAAAAAAAACTTGTTAGTGGCTCTCAAATGGGTGAATACTGTCCTACGATTATGGGATTTATTACCCATTGGCAAAATGGGTCTTGTTTTGGGTTTTATGGCGTGCACTTTGTTTGGACGTCATCACACTTTTCAACTGTGTTCAAGAGTAATAGTAAATAGTGCGCATGCGTCGCTATGGCGGCCGCTGCTGTTTTTCTTTTTATTATCACCAGCAGGCATTTTTAATGTATTTTCATAATAATAATTGAAAGTATTTTTATATTCTTTTTATTATTAACTTATAATGACTGGCCTGACGGTGATTTTAATATAAATATGAATAAAGAAGGAAAAGTATTTTGTGACGTCTAGAAACACGTACATACACAAGATTTGAAGAGAAATCCGACGACTAACATTATTTTTTGTTTGTTTGTTTGTTGTCTTTCATTTTTAGTTGTGTTTGATTTCTTTTTGAGAAAGTTCTGTAATCAACCCACGCTTACTGGAGTCGATCCAAAACAAACACTATTTTTCCTTTCTGCATTCTTATGAATGGGATTTTTGTGTATTTTATCACACTTTTCGTTTCTTTAACGAGATCTTAAAAGTGATATTTAGTTGCACCTAAATATGTTTGGGTTTATTAGGTGAGTTATTCTACAGCGTTTCTCTTGCTTCTGCGTGTGTATGTGTGACACATTTCCTGAGCGATGTTAATCTCCAAGTAGCAGTTCATCATCAGTTAAAATGTTGACCTTTTTCTGACTACCTAGAGTGCTCCTATTTCAACTGGGGCAATTTAATGGATGCCAATACAAGTTGCATTTATTTTATAAAGGGTGCGTCGCTCATCGACATTTTGGTCATTTTCCGACTAGCCAGAGTGCTCCTATTTGAACTGGTGGGCTGTGGTTTATGAATATATTTGTTGCAAAGATTTTTTAAGTATTACAGGCGAAATGTATTTCGATATTATTGCCTACCCAAATGCCGACTCTTTTCTTGATATAAACAACAAAAAAGAGGCACGAAATTAAAACAAAAAGAAGAAAAGAAAATAAAAATTTTAAACCTACGTTTTTGAAATGGACTCTATATTAAATCCCAGACACTGCTTCCACTGAAATTTACGATAAATTTTCCTTTGACAATAATATGTCAGGGAACGGGTCAGGGTTTTTGACCCACCCACAACCCAATAACCCGGACCCAAATGGTTTTTTTTTAAAGTAGTAATCAAAATAGATTAATAAAGAATGAGATAAAAGAAAAATAGATTTCATATTTATCTTAAATATATTGATTCTGGAATTTTCAAATTAAAACTAACTATGAACACATAGTTTGAATAGAAATTCTTGAAACTAATAAAAAAATTGTGAAACAAACAGTTGTGTAGTTCCTGCAAAAGGTTTACTTTATAGCTAAAAAATGAAGCTATCAATGTTTCATGATAAATCAGAAAACAACTCTGATCCCAATATTCTGATTTTATTTTTACTCAAGGAAAGAATAAATTTCTTAAAGGTTGTGCCAAATTCATAACAAGATTTTCGTATAAAAGCTTTCTTTTGATTAAAATTGTTCTTAAAAAGTGTTAATATCTTAAAAAAAAACAATAGAAACACCCGGTTTTAAACTAGGGAACGAGTAGAGGTTTGTCATGAGATTTGAACCTCGATAATGAATAAGAACCTGTTCAAAAGGGGGGGGGGATCACTTATATTAAGAAAAACTAAAAAGGTTTCATCGAGCAATAAAATCCGTTTCAGGGTGATAAGAACCCAATTTTATTTTAAGTTATTTGGAGGAAATTTATTTTAATAAAAGTCATTTTTTGAAATACTTTCCTAAAAATGCACAACTCTTCATGAAAATACCGCCTGCTTATATATCTTTTGATGGTTTTCCATGGATGGACCACATAATCTTGAAAGTAACCATTCCTTTCTATTTTTTGATGGAAACCAACATCACCCCAATGTAGGACTGATGTATGATGGTCCAACATAAGAATAGCTTTGACAGTTTGTGCATGTTGAATCCTCAGAAATTTCCATCAAAGTTTCTTATAAATCAAATGTTGGAACGATCGTGAACAACTATCATAACAATGCAGAAATTCGGACCGATGTAGGATGGTCTAACATTAAAAAAAAAAAAAAACGTATTGTTTTGATAGTATATTCCTGAGAACCAACAAGAATTCCCACTAAATCATCATTCAAATGTATAGTTAGGACCATCATGGATTGTTCCTCCGTGAGAATAAAACTTTTCTTGATAGTTACCCGTCATAGTATTAATGTAGCATTTTCCATCATGGAATAATGGAAGTCATATCAAAAACCTTGAACGCATAATGTTGGACGATGGTGACCATCCATTGATGTTGGATCATCAGGGATCGCACTGAAACCAGCAAAAACCATGAAAATGATTTCATGGAACGATCAAGAATTTTGACTTGGCTATATGTCACTGTGAATGATCGAAATGAATGGCTTTTGACCTCCACCGGTGAATGTTGACAATCACATAGTCGCTTTGTCTGAAATATAGACTAGTGATGTACACATTTACCCGGTACTCCGAACACTGATGTTTCTCATAATCTATCCTCAGCAGATATCGAATAAATATAATAATATCAATGAATAAATGAATATCCAATCGGATATAACACATATTTAGGACATTCACCAAAGCGACTGTTGACATTCACCGGTCGACATTTACTTGATTTCGGTCATTCACGGTAGCATATATATTGCTGATCGGGCATGCACTCGAATTTTACATGCTTCGATGTTGATTATAATTATTTACATTTATAATTTTACTTGTGAAAATTTAAAACCTAAAGGATATTTAATTTTGAAATTTGACTAAAATGTCAATAATAGTTTCTTCTGTATACATATTTTATTAGTTCTTAACTTATTCTGTTTTTTTTTTTTTTTTTCTAGTTAGATGATTGTGCGTTGCAGTTATACAGATACAATGGGAGTGAGGGTGATTACGGGAATTACTTAGACTTAGAGTCAACGATTGATGAACAAGCCGAAGATTTTGAGGATTTCCACGCCAAGTAAGTAACACCTCCTGTTACTTCAGTCCATGCTCAAATGAGTCTGTAAACACTAGGTATCTATCTCCTTTTCTCCTTCCCCATGGGGACATTCCTGGCTGAGAGATATCGCCCACCAAACGCTGTGTAAAGCTTCTAGGTAGCTCGGCTTTAACCCTGTCCCGCCCTCATACGGGGCATCCAGGGAATACTATTGAAGGATCAGTTTAGGCCAAATCCTCAATTCTCTTTTTAAAAAGTCTTTTAAAAATCTCTTTGTTTGTTTTATTTTGTTTCTAGTTTCTTTTAATGGTATAAAAGTTGAAATGTTTAGGGAAAAATATAATTCTTAAATTATCGTAAACTAGGCAGACAGTAAGTATGTGTTAGATATCATCATAATTCTTGAGAACTTTACAGTTCGGCTCTTTCCCGAACAATTTTGACAGAGCTCCTAGGAAGCGGGTTCGAATCCCGCTGTTTCCCTGTATGAATATTCGTGCTGTCCTTCTCTGTATTGCGCCATCTGTCCTTCTATATTTCAAAGGTTATGTATGTCATTTCAATAAACTTTATCCCCATATAACACCAAACGAAAATCCCTTTCTAAGCATTTTATTTAACTACAATTTTATTTCCTTTTCTCTAAAACAAAAGGGGGATGAGTACAAAAAGGAGTTTCTGTGAACTATTCTGTCATCAGGTAGACATTCCAGAAACGCGTGAAGTACCTATCTGGGAGAAATACTAAAGAACAGTGTGAATTAAAATGTTATCTCTGACTGATCACCCTCTTGCTCCAACCCCTTCAATTGTTATTAATGAATTATATTGTTATTATATTGAACTATTATGCAAATTGTTCCTTATCGTATTCGTCATTTTACGACGATTTTCGTTTTATCACACTTGTCCAAGGACAAGGAGGGAAAAAAAAAGCTACTAGGTTGTAAATTAAAAGGAGGTAAGTAGTTGCTTTATTTACATCGCACTAAAGCTGGACAATGGGCTATGGGCGACGGTCTGGGAAACATCCCTGAAGATGATTCGAAGACATGCCATCGCCATTTAGATCCTTTGCAGAGGGGATGGCCCACCTGCGCGCGAAGTCGAGCACTTTACGGTAGAACAGTGTAACGAAGACCTATACCACGGAACTTCGGTCCCTACGCAGGCTGATCATGAGTGGTGACCCACCCGCTTACTGACCGCAGCCAGTGATGCTTGACTTTCGGTGTTCTACTGTCTTTGCGACCCGTCCGCTGCGGGACTCATAAAAATGAGAGTATGTAGTTTATTTATTTAATTCAGAAATTATAAAAGTATGTGAATTTTAAAATGTTAGTACATCATGTAATGAATTATAATATAACAATTGTCGTAACAAGCTCTTACTTTTGTTGATCCAAACCGTGTATTTCATTATTTACGCATTCTCTTATTTATTTTGTGATTTCATAAGTGGATTCCTCTTATCGGATCTTTATTTATGTGTCAAACACAACTTCAAAGTGAAAGAAACGCCTCTATTTGCAATCATTTATTGTAGCGTGAGTTTGAAAGCTTTTTTACGACTTCCAAAAATTGTTTGTTCTGGAAGGAACAGCTCTTCTTGATCCTCGTGTACAATGAAGAAGAGAAGCCATGCAAATAGGAGTCATTATCCAATTAACCGCGCCCTTACCTTAACCCCTTACAGTGGATGATTAACCCAGTGGCCAGTTTTAATAACTGCCCGAATTGAGAACCATTTGTATTCTGTTGACGTCATAGTCCCATCGTTTATTGGCAATGCCGAGATCATAAAAAATGCCCATCACATTTAAAATGTCTTTTTCTTTTGGAATGTCCAAGATGGAAGAAATGTACTTTTACTGGGTTGTTATGTCTTTATTTTCAGCATCCGCTTCATCGGAGTTTTTTTTTTTTTTTTTTTTTTTTTTTTTAAAAAAACAGAGAATCACGATGATTTTCCAGTACAAACAAAATAGAGGATCTTCATTTTGACATTCTCAATTTTCAGTAAAGACGATAAAAGAAGGATCTTTAATTATCCCAAGTCAAAATTTCTTGATGGTCTCATCAAAATATTTTGATGGTTTATATTGGTTTCAGTGCGATTCTTGAAGGTCCAGCATCATTTGATGGTCACATCATCAACCAACATTTTCCATTATGCGTTCATGGTTTTAGATACGCCAGCAAACTTCCATCATTCATGATGGAAAATGCTACTGTGATGGTGAACCATCAAGGGAAGTTTGATTCCCAATGACCAACAGTCTATGATGATCCATGATGGTTCCAACTATTTATTTCAATGAATGGTTTAATGGGATTTCTTGTTGATTCTCAGAAATATACCAAAACAATTCGAGTTTTTTTTTTTTATGTTGGACCATTATAAATCAGTTCGAATTCCTACATTGGGATGATGGTGATTCATGATTGTTCCAACATTTGATTTCTAAGAATCTATGATGGAAATTTCTGATAGTTTAACATGAACAAACAACAAAACAAATTGTTATTCCTATGTTGGACCATCCTAAATCAGTCCGAATTCCTGCATTTAGGTGATGGCTAATTATGTTGAATACCATCAAAAACATAATGGTTCATGATGGAATCAGTAATGGTTGCCATCAAGATTCTGTTGCTCCATCCATGGAAAACCATCAAAAATTTTGACTGGGGTATTGTAATGTCCAAATGTACGATAGGCTTAAATTTAAACTTTTCGAAGTCTTAAGCCTAATTTTGAAAGTGATTCAACGTACTCAATATTTTTCATTTAAATGTCAAAACTATGAAGGGTGGACAAATAGAAGCCTTGAAGAAAAATAGTTAAACCAGAAATTTTAGGCGTAGATTCGAAGGAGTCAAGTCAAATATGGGTGTTATAAGACCATCTAATTCTCCGGCACCCTTACAAAATATTTTGAAATTACCGTACTGATAAGTTTTAACAGAAAAAAAAAATAGTTCAAGTTTTAGCAGTCGTGTTATCCTGCTTAAGTTGTACGATGATAGGGTTCCACATGTCATAATGTAACGATATAGTTATAGTTTTTTACGAATATGTGCAGTGGTTTATGAAATGGCAAGCCTTTTTCTTATTTGCCATTTTAAAATTCATCCGAAATTATATTAGGTAGATAGGTACTTGTCGCACTAGAGCTTCACCATGGGCTATTAGTGAGTAACATCCCTGTGGATAATCCGAAGACATCCCATCACAATTTCTATCCTCTGCATGGCTCCCCTGCTTTGATAGCCTGACGAACTGAGCGGTAGAACAGTTTAACATTTGCGTTACATGGATAAGGAAAACCACACCCACGGTTAGCATGACGGTAAGAAGACTAATCCATGATCCGTCTACCACTGAGAATATTTTGCATCAGCACTGTGGTCGATGCGTATTGTATCGTTTAGCCATTGCTGGGATTCGAACCCGGGTAACCTTATTGGAAGGCGAACGCTCTATCCCCTGTGCCACTACGGCTCAAAGCGGTTGATTAAAAGCTACCTAGTTAAGGAGACAAAAATTATTAAAAACGTTAATGCTTTGCGTTGCCGAAATAATTCGCCAAATGGAAGATTTTTGCTGATGAATTCATGGGGGGTATTATTGGTATAGCAGACTTAGGCTCGAACAACAACATTCCGAGTTCATCTTTTCTATAACCTTGCATCATTTCTTATCGTACTTTTTTTTCTTCCCTCTCTAAATTTTGTATCAAGTAGTAGAATAGGGGAGAACTGGTTTTTAACTATCGGGTCGTGCAATTCCAGTTAAACAATTCACATTAAAAAAAAGACTCATGGGAGAAAGTGAAGAACGCCCAGCCGTCCACACATCCATTAATGTCGCATCAAAATCCCATTTCTGGGCTTCCACATCGAATTACGGAATTGGAACATAATCGATAGTATCACACCCCCACACTTCCTTATTCTCCCAACGATGTTCATTTCTTTCGAACCAAAGGACGTTGAGCTCAGTGTGTTCTCCCCTTTTCTGAGGAATTTCATCGGTGCTGTTAAGTGCCTTTTCTTGTAGTACAGCGCTGTTATCATCCCTCCTATTAAATCCATTGCTGAGGTGATAACTACCTTGATTTGGGAAAACGGGACGATGTTACAGCCTGAATGAGCTTTGAGCTTCCTAAACCTTTTTCAATTTACACTTGAGGAGAGAAGAAAAATATTAAACTAGATAATTACTATATTTATTATCTTTTAAAATGTGTAAAAAAAATGGAGCTTCGTGTCATTATTCTGAATGATATGTGCTTCGCTTACCGCCAGTGTTTCCATAAATGATGGATTCCTTATACATATTCTCAACAAAATAAATAAATAATTAAATAAAAATAAATAAATAATTCATAAGACCCTTTATGCTTTTTCGATGATTATAAAATTTCAAATCCTTATTTATGACATTTCACTTTTAAAAAAAATATATTTATTTATTTATTTTTTTTTTTTCTTTTGTAAAAATGTCGGTAGCGTTTAAGTTGAAAGTTATAAAAAAATTTTTTCCTTCTTTGTTTAAATACGAATCTGTTACAGTGTTTCCATGAATCAAAACTAGATGATCTTTAGTAACTTTTGATTTATTTGTTCTTTCGACTTAGTTTTGGTCTCTCGATTCAGTGTAAAAAGTTTATGATGAATCTCTTCTGCATACAAGACATTCATAATATACCGCCAAGGGTGCCATAAGTGATAGGTTCTTAATACATAGCCTAAAAAGTTATTTTTCTCACTTGGTTTAAATAGGAACTTGTTATAGTGTCTCCATGAATCAAAACTGGATAAACTTTAATAAGATTTTAACTATTTGTTCTATCGACTAAAGTTTTAGTCTCATTCGATTCAGTGTAAAAAGTTTATTATGAATTTCTTGTCCTCATAAGCGTTTTTAGCTCGTCCATAGGAAGCAATCAAACATGCTACTTTTTGTACATCATACTTACTAAATTGCCTGTAATTTACTAATAGTTATAATCCCGTTTAACTTGAACTATCGACATGATTTTGGTGTCAACTCCTCAATTTAGCGGATGTATTACATGTTTAGATAATAATGTTCAAGTGTTCCCGTCAGTAAATTTAAGAATGCGGCTTGAGCTCACCGGAGGGGGGGGGTGGCAAATCTCTTTGCCCAACTACAATTTCAAAAAAACTTCTTAACTTCACTCTCATTATTTACGTATTCTACAATTTAGAAGCTGTTATAATATCGTATAATAAACCAGTTATTGTTTTAACTTTACCTGTATATGCCATCACAGCATTAACGTACATACACCCACACACACACACTCACATATATGTAGGATAAAGGGGGTGAAGAGAGGGCTTTAAATAAAAGGAGATACTTCTAAATGTAACAAAAATATATTAACAGAAATAAAAGTAAGATACATATTCTGCTGGCATCGTGCCAGACATTCCAACCAACTGCGTGACATCTACATGGTGTACAAGTAAAGAGTAAGTATAGTGTCCTTGGTAACAATAACACGTGATTGGGATCCACACGGCCGTCCTACTCTTCACCGACCGCGGTGACCACTTTCCGCCAGTTGACATGCTTGTTCCAAAGGACATTTTCTGAAATTACAGAAGAAAAAAAAAAAGAACAGTACAAAAGCAAATATTTCAAAACAATTAGCTATAAGAAACAAAAAAGAATTAGTTTTTTTTTTCAGTCCATAGGGTTCCTCAATTTCCCCATATCTTCATATGGTCTGCAGCAGTAGAGGTTATATTAGGACCATCGTGAGTTCGAAGTTTTCTGACATCGTATCTATCGTTGTTGTTCACCTTAGTAACTTCGTAAGGATCGTAGAATTTTGGTCTCAACTTGAGTCCTGTACCGAACTGCGTTCGTTGAATGGCAACGACATCACCTTTTTCGTACTTGTGAGCTTTCTTCCGCTTTTTGTCATATGTTCGCTTGTTTTCCTCTTGAATCTTATAAATGTTGACTTTAGCGTTGTCACGAATTTCTTGTCTGTTACACATAATGGTGTTTTCATGTTCTTTCTTCAATATTTCCAAAAGCTTCTCATCTTGTTTTTGTTTCATTTTAATGCCAGTGAGTAATTCAAACGGTGAGTATTTGGTACTTCTAGATGTAGTAGAGTTTAATGTTCTTTGTACTAATGGTACGTATTTATACCATTTCTCTGGCTCATTTATGGATAGTTTTTCTAAAATGGGAATGAGTGTCTTGTGAATCCTTTCAATCATTCCGTTTACTCGTGGGATTCCAGCTGTGATGGTAAGATGAGTAATGTCTTCATTTGCACAATAGTCACTAAATTCTTTTGAACTAAACGCGCCACCTTTATCACTAATCAGTCTATTAGGATTTCCAAAATTTGTTTGTTGTTGGTTTAATTTTTGAATGGCATCGGGTGATGATGTAGATTTTACAGGATAGAGCCATATAAATTTAGTAAATGCATCTACCACAGAAAAAAATATGGTTGTAGTTTTTATTGGTGGAAGGCATTGGACCCATAAAGTCAATGTGATATGTGTCTAATGAAGTATCACCTTTTGGAATTGGATTTAATAAACCCTCTGCTTTTCCCTTTTTCCTGTTTACTAAAATACACTTAATACAACTTTTAATTACATTTTCTACGCACTGTCTGATGTTTGGGAAAAAATATTTGTCTTTAACAAGATTTTCTGTTTTGTTTACACCATAATGACCTAATTCATGAGCATTTTTTACAATTTCTATTTGCATGGTCTTAGGGACCACTAATAAATATCTATCGTTAACAATTTTGTAAAGGATATCATTTTTCATAAAGTAATTTTCAGTTTTACCACAGTTAATTAATTCCTTAATTGTTGATATAAATTCGTCATCTTTTTGGGCTGTTGAAATTTTAGGTGTTATTTCAGGGGTTTCAATAATCATTATTGGATAACAACTTAAGGCATCAATGTGGCGCATGTGTGTCCATGAACGATGAATTATTTCGTATTCAAATTCTTCTAGAAATAATGCCCAACGAGCTATTTTAGGAGTAATTTCTTTTTTCTCCATAGTTTTTTGGAATGCTGAACAATCGGTAACAATTTTGAATTTTTGTCCTAATAAATAAATGCGAAATTTTTGTAAAGCTGTTATGATAGCTAAGACCTCTAACTCGTAACTGGAATATTTTTCTTCTTGCACTGAGGTTTTCCGACTCATGTAATGAACTGGATGGAGTTTTTCATCATCTCCCTCTTGCAATAGGATTGCTCCGTAACCAAGTTTAGATGCATCTGTATGCAATTCAGTTCTAGCACCCTGTCTAAACAAATTGAGAACCGGGTTTGTTTATAATTTTTCTTTCAATTTTTGTAAAGCGATTTTTTGTTCTGGTCCAAAAATAAAATTAGTTTCTTTACGCAATAAGTCGCTTAATGGTTTTGCAATCTATGCATATCCTTGAATAAATTTACGGAAATAATTTGTAAGGCCTAAGAAACTCTGAATTTGTTTGATATTCTTAGGTTCAGGAAAATTTGTAACTGCTTTCGTTTTTTCCGTTGATGGTGTGATAGTTCCGTTTTCGATTACGTGTCCCAAAAAATTAACTTTAGTTTTTAGAAATTGACATTTTTCGAAATTTATCTCTAAGCCATATTCTGACGCAATCTTAAAGATTTTAGTTAAACGCTCTAAACCTTCGATTTCATCTTTCGCTATTACGTCTATATCGTCCATGTATATTACCATAATACCTTCATTAATAAGATCTCTGAATATGTGATTAATGAATCTTTGAAATTCGGCTGGGCTATTGGCTAAACCGAAGGGCACTTTGGTAAATTCATACTGACCATTGGTGGGACAAATGATGTGTATTTTCGACTATCTTCATTTATTTGTTAGTGAAAAAATGCGTTTTTAAGATCCAGTAGGGAATGAATTTTTGCCTCGCTTATACTATCTAAATTATCATCAAAGACAGGAAGGGGGAATCTATCCTTAATTGTCTTTTCGATTAACTTACGATAATCCACACAAAGACGCATAGTACCATTTTTCTTCTTACACAAAATAATAGGGGAAGCATAATCAAAAGCTATCTAAAGACAAGGAAGCTATCAAAAGACAAGGAATCATTTAAACACAGATCGTTTTTCATGTTTGAAAGTAAACATTGAGATTGAAAATTTTCCTTTTGTAATAAATCTCCTGCATACGCATTTTGATAATTTATTTTTTTATTCGAAGTGTTCGAAGTTGTTTTGAATTTAACATCTGGCGAATCTGAAATTTGACTCTCGAAAAGAAGAGATTTTACTTGAGGAATTATGACGCAACTCATCGAAAGTTTATTGGTTACTGCAAACGGGATGCATAATTCACGTTTAATGATGTTTTGACTTGAGAGTGAAATTGTAAGAGAATAAGTTTTCGCTTTAATTATCTCTCCAAAACAACTTTTTAATTCAATTGAACTTTCTGGAATAAGATTTTTCAAATTTACATATTTGCTATTTATAACACAAATGCGTGACCCCAAATCTACTAAGCAATCAATTTTTCGTTCATTAATTTTTAATTCAATACATTCCAAATTATTTACACATTGTTCATTGATAGGGTTTTTACTTTCGATTTGATTAATCTGATTTGCAATAATTTGTGAAGGATTAGTTTGGTTTTGAGTTTCTTTAAACTTCATGTTGCAATTTCTTGCGAAATGAGAATTCGCACCGCAAATGTAACAGTTTCTAGTGTCTGGCAATTTATCTGTTCGTTTAAAAGTGTTTGCCCTATATTTTCCTTGATGAGTGTTTTTAAGA